>CM032233.1:103792500-103850000 GCA_019009955.1 Riptortus pedestris
CATCCAACAAACGATGAGTGCCGACAATACATAGATTATTGATATTTTTAAGAGTGTGAACTAGTGTGTTTAAGAGAGTGGACTAGATCTTTCTCATTTAATTCAGTATATGCATTGGCCGATCATTTCTAAATACGTCTTTCTTAAAGTTAAGCCATTTAAGAATAAGTTGAATTAGCTAGAAGTGAACATTACATTTGCAATAAGATTGTTTTTATAAAATGTTTCAATCCGACGCATAATAACGGAGATATTGAGAATTTTCGAAAATTAATCCCCTCTAAAGTGAAGTTCAAGTGTTGTTTACAAGAGGTGATTACTAAAGGAGAAACATTGAATGCCAAGATGACGATACCTCAACATTAGTACTTCGCCCGGGAAATCTTCTTACTTTAAAAATTGCATATAATTTAATTGTTGGCGGATTTCCTTATACTTGAAAAGTTTTAATCAACAGCATCCGATTAAACACTTTTATTGAGGAGCGAACAATTCGTCCAGATACATTTAAACCCGCCAGAAATCATCTTCTTGTTGCCATTTGCTTGAAAAGTTTAACAAAGCCAGATCCTGTGAAAGTTTGGCCTTGAATACTGTTCTTTTATTTTAATAAGAGGCGTCTGCCTGTTCAGCCAAATTAAGGTCATGTCTTAGCACCCCAGATTCTTCACAAGATACTTACTTTCACTTGAATTACTGAGTAGTTTGTAAATTTAGTTATGGTTACCTCTTACATTCAATTTACTTCATATAAGCCAGTCAAGAGGAATTATCATTGTGTTTTGAAATAAACCTTTTATGACACTGTAAAAATTAAAAAAAAATAATAATATAATATGCTTTCATAATTTCCCATCTGTGACTAAATCAAAGTCAAGTAAAGAGGTAGATATTGAAAGTTATGAATATATCTATGGATGGGGCTAAACTATGAACCATAAAACAGACACTAAAAGGTTGAATATGTGCTATGTAGAAGTGTTAAATAGTTGGATGATACTTAGAGGAAATTTATGTGAATGCTAGCTGATATAGATTGAGATATTTACTGATATTTGAGTATAAATATTTATATAAATAGGAAATTCAGTAAGTTAATTGTAATATATATTAGTTATTTTTTTTGGTGGGGGGGGGGGCTTACATCAGTGGTAGAACATCTGATCTTGAGCCCCGAAGATCACTTATCATCCAATTTTTTAGCAGATTTCCCTTAAGGGAAATCAGCTATTGAGGTCGTACTCATGACGCGAGTTTCGAAAAATTTCTTCAAATGTCCATCGATCCTACCCAGGAGATGACGAAAATGAGGTCCGTTAAAAATTATATATATATATATATATATATTTGTCTGTTAACGCTCTAGCGGTCGCAATTTTTGTTTGATCGTTACCAAACTTCATATTTAGTCGTTTTATGTAAAAAGAAAGATCAAGTTCGTTAATGGCTGAAATCGGACCAGTGGGAGGGAGGGGGTTTAGAGTGGGGAGATTTAAAAATTCGAAATATCTCCGTTATTATGCGTTGGATAGAACCATTGTATAAAATCAATCTTATTGAAAATTAAATTTACTATAAATATTGTCCTATACAATTATTCTCTATCTTGAATATTAACCGAGCTATTTGCATTTGTATTGTGTGTGTGGTCGGCAGGAGTCGGCTATGTTCGGGACTTTCCACCAAGAGCTTTGCGGCCGTTTCCGTAACTATTCGTCGGTTACTACTACTGGTATTATTAAGCAGATTTCTCTATTGTAAAACTTCACGTGGGAAATCTGCTCAGTTCACGTAGCCCCTGTGTGACGGACTTTATTAATTTGTTTTAGAAATTCTTATCACTCTGCGAGTTTGAGTTCAACAGCTTTTTCTCATATTTTTATTTTTGGAGTCTCTAATGTAATGGTAATGTCTCTGTTCTTTTCACCTCAAACATTCAATTTTAATAATTAAACATTCAAAACGAGAATATGAAAGATTTCCAGAGAAGTTAAGAGCTAAATTAAATCTGGATTCATAAATGAATAATCGTAGCACAAAAAGCTTATTTGTAATGAGAGTACATATTAGCCCGTCCCATTTCAACTTAAATGCACAAAGTGGACATTTAACGTCATAAATAAATAAAGTCGAGTGTGTAAGTCTAAAAAGAGACAGTTAAAAGGCTAAATGCAAGCTAATTTAGAGATTTGATGTGCTAAAAAAGGAAAATAACCAACTCATTTTAATGAGTAATCGGAATTAACATTAAAACTGATTTACATTATATTATCAATAATAAGAATACAGAATGAAACTGTTTACAAGTTTTAAAATAAATGATACATTATTTTTTGTACACATATATGTTCATTCAGTTCGTTCAAACAATTTCCCCCCACCTAGCATTTTTCAGCACATTTCTTCTTCAATAGTCTGGAAGACGTGTGTGTACCACGGTTTGCATTTATCTTAAAAAGTAAAAGTTCAATGAAGACAATGTTCGGTATTTAAGTTTCAAATAAAGTATGTCATTATATAAAAGAGTATTGTTTTTGACACATGAGTAGGAGTGGGGGAAAGCTGAAAAATATTAAATGCATATATGTCAGTTAATATTTAAGTTAGAGAATAAATGTATATAACATCATTTATAGGATATTACACTTGCAATAATATTGATTATGTGAAAGTTTTCGATCAAACACATAATAACGGAGATATTTGGAACTTTCAAAATTCTACCCCTCTAAACCCTTCCCTCGCCCACGCCCAATTTACGACGTTATCGAACATGATCTTTCTTTTTCCACAAAACGATTTTATATCAAGTTTGGTAACGGATAAGACATAAATTGCGAGAGATATATGTTTAACACACACACACACACACACACACACACACACACACACACACACACACACTCACACACACACAACACACACACATACATATATATTTATATGTTGTTCTGAAACTTGGTATATACTACTAGCCCAACTTAGACTTTAGGCTATATTAATATTCTCTAAGACGAACAGGAGTGGGGGTTATAAGGGAGGCCTGAAATTAAAAATAGCGATATTTCGTTTTCTATTGCCTTTTTAGCAAATATGCACATAACAAAAGTTGTTTATTTTGTTATTTAGAGTAACTTTTGCCGTATACGGAAGTATAAATGAGTTATACGCTAAAAACTATAGCGGGAGTCCACAATTTTATTTGGCACAAAAGACTCAACTGAATTAAACCAAACTCGCTATGTGAATTAGCACTAACGCCTTCATTATAATAAGCTATACTAACATTTCTAGGGACGGGCAGGAGTGGGGGTTATAAGGAAGGCCTGAAATTAATAATAGTGATATTTCGTTTCCTATTGCATTTCCGGCAAGTATGCACATAACAAAAGTTGTTTATTTTGTTATTTAGAGAAACTTTTTTTTTTATATACACTATCATCGTATACCGAAGTATAAAGGCATTATACGCTAAAAATTATAGCGGGAGACAACAATTTTATTTGGCACAAAAGACTCAACCGAACTAAATAAAACACTCAGTATGTGTATTAGAACTAACGCCTTCCTTATAATAAGCCATACTAACATTTCTAGGGACGGGCAGGAGTGGGGGATATAAGGGAGGCCTGAAATTAATAATAATGATTTCCTATTGGGGTTTCGGCAAATATGCACATAACAAAAGTTGTTTATTTTGTTATTTAGAGAAATTTGCTCAACACATCTTTTCAATATGAACTACCAGGTACCTCACCTGAAAAAATTAATTCAAATGTATGTCAATATTTTCTCCTTAATAATTCAAATCTATGCATAATGCACAGGAGACGGGAAATATGACAATATGCAGGACAGTGAAGTCTTACATAAAAAAATAATTTTATTATTAACAAATGCCAACAACGGGTATTAACCCTAAACACTGGGACGGGCAAATGTCAAAATATTGTGCAAGGTAAAGCCTTGCCAAAAAAATACCTCAAATGAATTCCCGAGCGAAGCCGGGTATCTGTGCTAGTACTACCATAAATCAATACATGGTTACAATCGATATTGCTAAACCTTTGCAATGGATGTAGGTATTAAACCAAATTCCGTGATGAAGTAACGTCAATATTTCAAACTAGTTTAACTATATTTTAATATTGTTACGTTTTATTACAAAACCAGTAATAAACGTTGTTTATAAGAGTTCTTTTGGATTGGAAAATTAAACACACACAAGTTTCAAAGTTTTTATCACTGCACAATTTATTTAAAAATGCACAACACACTTGGTTAATTATTCTTAACTACTACTCACAGTCTGCACTGATAGCTTCACTGTTCTTGTTATTACCCAGTCCAATAATCACTCGCGATCACTGAAGTTCACAAAAGCAATACGGCACTGCACTGTCTTTCAGTTCGCGAAGTTAACAGCATTGCACTGTTTTAAACGTGGCACTATACTGCTACTTAAAGAGTCACAGCACAACACTGTTCTTCAAATAAAAACACTTTATCGCACGGCAACTAAGTCGCACTGTAGCACTGAACGCACTTTTGATGATCACTTGAAGACAGCTGAAAACAAACTAAACTGACTAGGGTCGGCCAGGGTGTCTTATGTAGATTGGCGGCAAAACATCAAAGGAAAGGCCTAGGCCCTTCCAAAAAAGGACTGGAACGAACTCGACCCTCTGTCGGCTTCTTAGATCCACCTCGCACTCCCCAAATACGTGACTACGTATCTCTGTTTAATTTTCCATGTATTTAATTATCGTAACACTATGATAAAAACGTAAAACTTTTTATTTGGGGAGGAGATAGAAAAAGGTACTGCTTATGTGCCTAATCAACACAATTTTTTTTTTTTTTTACAGATTGTTTCCTGTTAATATGTGTTTTTGTGTGTGTGTGTGTGTGTGTGTATAAATATATATATATACACGTAGGCTTCCACGGTCGTCAAATGTATGTACAAAAACCTCTTCCGGGTTGGACCGTGTTAATTTTCATCGTTGCCGAGCTTTCGCACATCGTGTGATGGCTTCTTCAGGGCTGAGTAGAGAATCAATATATATATTCTCTTTCATTTTAGCAGATTTTCCTTAAGGGAAATCAGCTATTGAGGTCGTACTCATGACGCGATTTTCGAAAAATATCCTCAAATGTCCATCGATCCTACCCTGGAGATGACGAAAATGAGGTCCCGCTCAAAACTATGTGTGTATATATATCTTTTACTTTTACAAATAAATGAAAATAAGTAACACACGTGGGAAATCTGCATAGATAACGCATAGGCCTATATTTAATTTACTATATACAGATTTTCAAGAATATTAAACGAGATATTTGGATTTTTTAGTTTTCAGCCTTCAGTAAACCCCCAACCCTACGCATGTCATATTTTACTTAGAAATAGAGAATTTATGATAAGAAAAGATCACTAATCTGTCATCTAAAACATGGAAAATCTACTTAGTTGATGGACTTTTTAGCAGATTTCCTTTAATGCTATTCATCTATTGATGTTCGACTCATGACGAGATTTTCTAAAAGTTTCCTCAAATGTCCATCGATCCTACCGATATGAATTCGAAAATTCATTCCTCAGAGTTGAATACGGGTAGGGAAAATTATGGATTCAACACAACACCAAGTGCCTCGCTTCGTGTTTCTGTGATTATTACTTCCTTTACTTACTCAAAAATTTAAAATGTACTTCATCTATGATCGGCTAATCGTTATGATATAGAACGTAAGGTAATAGAATTCTCAACTAGTAAGATTATGGGACTATGGAACTACCCCCAGAAGCAGCATATACATATTACAGGACCCAGTTTATTATCTATTAACTCGTGAACTCGAGTGCTTACTGCCGCCGCGTGTCGAGGCCCACTCACTATGCATTTGCCTATACAACTACATCAGAAATCGTATACAGCTTGTTTCATTCTTCGGTGCTCAATCAGAAGACTTCGAAAATGAAAGAAGCAAAAGAGAAAAGTCTGTCGCGCATTGCTGCCTAAACTAAGCAGACATCACACGCGAAGGTTTACAATAGATGAATCTACATACTGCTAACACTAACGTGAATGTTAAGTGAATAAATACAAGCGGTAATGAGAAATCTTTCAGTCAATTTACAAGATAATGTTCTCTACAACAAAAAGTGCCTCTGAATTGTAAAGAAACAGTTCAGCAAAGCTTGTAGAGCTGAACAGATAGAATGAAATATTCTACGCAGGAAAGAAAAACAATTAATGAAATATGTCTAAATATAACATATTAATCGTATTGAAAGCAATAAACTTTAGTTAGTTCTGTAATTTATAATGAATCAGAATAATTTTCAGCTCGATCGCACAAAACGTAGTAATTCAAAAAAATGAAGGGGGGGGGGGTTCAACAGAACATATTTGCATATATATCTCACAAAGTAAAAGTTCAAAGAAAACTATATTTGGTATTTAACCTTGTAATGAAATGTTTCATGATGTAACAGTAGAATAACGGGTTTACTGAAAGCGAAAACTATAAAATCCAAATATCTCAGTTAATATTCATGATACATAAAGGATTTTTAGAACAACATTTATAGATCATTCAATTTTTGAATAAGATTGGTTTTATACACTATTTCGATTAGAATTATAGTATCGGAGATATTTCGACTTTTCGAAATTCCCCCTTCTAAAGCCCCTCCCACTGGTACAATTTCAGCCATTAACGTGATCTTTTTCTTTTTACAAAAAACGATTAAATATCAAGTTTGGTAACGATCAAACAAAAATTGGAACCACTAGAGCGTTGATAGACATATATATATATATATATATATATATATATATATATATAGATATATATATAGATATATATATATATGCATACATACATACACACACCAACATCACTCGGCTTCAACGGACCTCATTTTCGTCATCTCCTGTGTAGGATCGATTGACATTTGAAGAAATTTTTGAAACTCGCGCCATGAGTACGACCTCAATAGCTGATTTCCCTTTAGGTAAATTTGATAAAACGTAACAAAAATAATAACAAACAGTAGTACTGAGTGTGAATGCACTCAACAGGAAGGGCCTTGGCCTAGTTAAAGTAAATAGTTTTCAACAAAATTAATATGTTATATTCAGATATATTTCAGTAATTGCTTTTCTTTCCGGTGAAGACGATTTCTATCTATCTTTGAGCTCTGAGAGGTTGGCAGACCTGTTTGTTTACAATTCAGATGCTTTCCGTTGGGAGGTTATTAAAATTAACTAAATGATTTCTCTTTACCGTTTTTATTTAATCACTTAATACTCATGATGGTGTTAAGTGTTACCAATATGTAATTTAAATAAAGCAAAACTTCAAGAGAGAAATCTGCTTACTTTACGCAACATTCGACAGTAGACCCAATACTTTCCATAAACCGTGTAGGTCAGGTTCCAAGGATAGTTGTTTATAAATTTAAAAAATTCAAAACACAATCAAAGGACTATTGGAGTAATCCGGCAATCGATTAGTGCGGGGTATTCTGCTAATCACAATAGCTTGAATATTCCATTAAAAGTAATGGTGTCCATTAGATTACTTAGCCAATAATTGTGATAGTCATTTGATAGTTTCAAGCCCTGAGCACGTAATGACAGTTCGATTTGATTGTTCCCTTGTATTTCATTAATCATTGTTTGACTGTTGGTTTTGGATGAAAAACCTAGGGATTAACAACTCGTGTTCGGCGTGGCCTAAAAAAAAAATGAAGTCTTCCAAAGTAAAATTATACAATAGGCAATACATTTACAAAGCCCTTATGCGATGCTGTCACTCGAATATCACAGAGATGACTTCAGAAGGCATTCACATCTCACCTGCAGTTTTGTGGTCTTCTCTTAAAAAAACGAGATTTTTCTTAGGGCAAATCAGCATTTGAGGTTACCCTCACGACGCGATTTTCTTCAAATGTCCATCAATCCTACCTAGTACATGACCAAAATAAGGTCCTTCTAATACACACACACACACACACACGCACACAAAGTTTAATCAAAACAATATTAGATATTTAGGATTCAAATAATGTGATTCATAAAATAACAGATTATTATTAATATTTCATGATAGGAGTGGGGGTTTACTAAAGGCCTTAAACTAAACAATGCAAATATCTCGGTTGATAATTAAGATAGTGAAAAAACGTACATAACAACATTTATAGAACAATGCATTTTCAAGAATGTTGGTTCTATACAATTTTTCTATCCGACGCATAATAACGGAGATATTTTGAATTACTCCTCTAAAACCCCCTTATATCGAGTCCAATTTCAGTCATTATTAATACAGGAGCGCCCGCACTAGGCAATTTGGCTGAAAGTTTAACAATGGTTTTAAAAACAAAATTATAGAAAAATAACAAAAAACTTAACCATATATAAAAAATTAAACACAACTAATAAACATTAATTACAAGTAATAAAGACAACAATTTAAAATGGTTTTAATAAAAAATTATGTTATTCCTGTATTCTAGTTCATTTATATTATTTAAACATGTTCAAAATTATATCAAATGTCGTGCTAAGTAAAAATCAAAAAGGAGAGAAGTTACATTTTGTGAAACAAATTCAATTTTTTAAGGTGATTTTGTATATTGTCTGTTAGGAGATCGTAGATCTTAAGTGGACTCTAAGTATTCAATGTTCTGCATAGAGGTCTTTTTGTTCTTGTCATTGGGTATTTTAGTCATTAGCGACTATGCATGATCTTTAGTTTTAAATAAAACATTTAAATATCGAGTTTGGTAATGATCACACCAAAAATTGCCACCGCTAGAGCGGCAGCAGACAAGAATATATATAATTTTGAACGGACCTCAATTTCGTGATCTCCTAGCTAGGATCGATGGATATTTGAGAAAAGTACGACCCGAATTGCTGATTTCTCTTAAAGAAAATCTGTTAAAAAAAAAAATTTTCTACTGCTAGAGCGTTAATAGGCACAATCAGTCACAAGGGCTCAGGTGAGCCGTGTGAGTTAAGGCATTGGTCTTAATCTCATATTGTAAACCTAGAATGGCGAGTTCGATTCCCGCCTTGGGCAATAGGAATTTATTTAGTGACGGACTTACTGAATGGATTCCTTACCTCCACCCTGGCTAGAAAAGGGTGGTAACCTGTAGATACCCTATAACCTCGGTTCCAGTCACATATTTGTGAATATCAGGGCACTGATGATGGAGCATATGCTCTGAATGCGCTCTGTCGCAACGAATAAATAACAGTGTAGGAACGAGGCGTTTTTTTCTTACCTGAGATGTAGGTAAACCCATCCCAATTAGCCATAGTAGCATAAAGTGTTATATATATTGTTTTGACCAGACCTCAATTTCGTCATGTCCTCTGTAGGATAGGTGGACATTTGATGACTTTTCCGAAAATCGCGTCATGCGTACAACTACAATAGATGGTTCCCGTCTGGTGAAATCTGTAAACTAGGAGCGAGCATAGCGAGTGGAAGCAGAGGATTGGAATGCGTCAATGAATCAGAGTACGGGGGGTTGACATTCAGCATATTTGAGAAAAGAGAAAGAGCTATGTGGATGGCTGTTGGGGCGAAGGGGACAGCTGGCCGAGACTGACCTATGACGGAGCTAATTTGCCAAACCAGCAGCCTCGATTCCCAGCATTATTGCTGTCCTTTAAGGGCTCCGCCATTTATCTATACCCCCCTCCCACCCTCTATAAATACCCCTACTTCCAGCTCTATCAAATATTACCATCCTCTTTACGTCAAAAACAAATCTAAACTCCAAACAACTCCTTCATGCCCCTATTAAATTTAATATTAAAAATGCCTTGCTAATCTTAAATTAAAACTGTTACATTATTCTTCTTATTCTGGACCCAATATGTTTTAGGTTAATCACAAGAACTTTTTTATGGCTCCTCACAACTTTATTTCTTAGAAACGCTGAGCGCTTTCGGGGACTAAATTCCCATCCTCAGAGCTACAAAACAATGAAACGCCATAACTAAGGAGTCTACAAATCAGTTCTTAAAAATGTTTTACATAGTTGGTCATATAACAAACAGCCCATAACATTATAAAATTTACAATAATAACACCTATATATAAAAACATAGTTATAAATAAAATATAATAAATTAATATTTACTATTTAAACTTTAAAATAATATTATAAGCCAAATTACCGTCAGAGCGTAGGGCGTGCCTATAGGCCTAATATGTTTTATATATTCTTCATATTTTACGACAAGGGTCACCAATAAAAAACATTCATTTCGGTGGAAACTTTATTGAAACTGCCCTATATGTTTCTTGGCTTACATGCCACCTCATCAGGGGCTATCTAACATTAATTTAACAAAACCCTTAATAATTATAATATAATTATAATTATATAATGAAATACAAAAACATTTTAGTAGATTTAAAGATAAAGTAACAGAATTAAAATCTAAATATAATATATATGAAATGAGCTGTAACACCTTCAAAAATTCCCCCCTCTCCTACTAACTTTCACCCGTTAACGAACATGATTTTTAGTTTTACATAAAACGTTTAAATATCGAGTTTTGGCAACGATCAAACAAAGATTTGGTAAAACCAAAACAAGACAGCTAGAGCGTTAATAGACCATATATCCTTAGAACAGATGACCCCCGTCCTCAATTGCTTGAATGTGCAGCCTTACTAGGTCAAAAATAAAAACTGTTTTTCTTCTTTAACAAAGTCCTATTTATGTTCAGCCCTAACGCTTTTCGAGCACTGTTGATTGTTATTTACTTTTATTAATTTTTGAGCGATGCGACTTGCCCACAGAAATCATGCCGAAACTAGTTTAAACGGATTAAATGAGGGCCCCAAGAATAATACCGTTATTATTTGAAGTAAAAATGTTATTGGCATAAGTAGGGGTTTACCGAAAACAACCAAATTTCAGATAACGCCCTTAATATGTCATTTACAGGAAAATATATAGATCTTCTTCTTCTTCTTTTGCTACCTCCTTTGTGCCTTTCAGCGTGGCGGTGTCTCAGTCCAGGACAGCCATGCATCACGGTCCCTGGACAGAGCTCTCATGGCATTCAGACCCTTCCCTCTGTTCTGTCCAAGCCTAGAGATGTGTTCAGCCCATGTAATTCTCGGCCTGTTACGAGGTCGCCTTCCCGTTGGTCTGGCCTCAAAGTACTTTCTAGGGTCCCGGTCTTCATGCATACGGCATAGGTGGCCAAACCATCTCAGCTGTTTCTTTTCAACTTCATCTGATCCCTCGGGGTCCGACCGGTAACCCTCCTGAGGTACTTCATTTCTGCGGATGTTACTCGGCTCTAGTGTTTGTCCAGTGGGACCCAGCTTTCGCTGCCATATATCAGGGTAGGTAGGTAAATGGCCTTGAAAATGTGCATTTTAACATTTTTGTCCACCTCTCTCTTTCCCGCAATAGTGTTGAATAAGTGGAAATAAACACTATTTGCTTTGGTGATTCTGTTGGAAATATATAGATCAATAATATTTATAAATTAATTTATCAGCACGATTGGCTATATCCATCTTTCGATGCGACTACTAATAAATGAAATATTTGGGTTTGCACGTATAAGCCTTTATCTAAACCCCCCACTCTTTGTCTTTTTTAATGAACTTTCAAATATCGAGTTTGGTGACGATCAAAGAAAAATGATTGCGGCTAAGAGAGTTAACAGGCTCAAATTTATACATATATTTGAACGGACCTTATTTCCGTCATCTCCTAGATAGGCTCTTACATTTCCAATGTTGCCAATGAGTACTAATTTTCGCATCAATTTTATCAACACAGTACCAAATTATTATTACCATGTAAAAAAAAAAATACTCACATATACGTACATAGAAAATATCACGGTATAAGAAATGATTTTTTTTTTCTTCGTACTTCTTTCTTTCACTCTAACCCTTTACATTCCACGAAGAATGTTGGGGAAAATGATTTATTCAAGTCACCCTTACAGTGTGTATTTCTGAAGGCTATTTCATTATTGGGTCAGGAAAGCTTTTAAGAAGAAGGGCGTATAGTTTGTTTCCATAATTATTAGCCGATAAAGAAGGTAGATTAAAAGCTTTCAATGACTGATTAGACGTTATTAAATGTTTAATGTATATTTGAGCAGTTAGTTATTAGAGGAAAAATACAATTTTGATTGTCCTTTGCACGGTTACATAGATTGATTAAACTTAACTTAATGTACTATTAGCAATTCACTTGACCTATTTAAACCTGCAATTTAATTTTAAATACTCCGCCTACACATGGAAAACATTACATAAAGTAAACTATTAGCGTAACAGAATATTTAAGTGTTCATATACTCCAAACACCTTGGCTAGGCTAGTCTTTGCTAAGGCAAAGAACAAGGCAAAGGATTTTCAATTTCCTATGATTCAATGGAACAATAACTACTAATTAGGTTTACTTATGGTCACTAATGTTTACGCTGATTTCAAATATGCTTAGTGTACGCCACAAGAGGATGGAAACGAGTGAAAGGGTACCTAGCCGCCAGGCCTTAACTGAAGGCCTAATGATGGGATGGGAGAATCCTAGCAAGCCGACTTACCTTCAGAATTTCATATAATCACCTCATTGAAATGAGATTATTTGTGTCATATGTGACCAATGGCGTTAAGAAGAAGCCATTTCCTTAATCATTTCTGACACGTCCACTTTGAAAGTTTAACAACGACAATCTCCGTCTGCGCCCAACAATAGCAAAGTGGACCCCACCCGTCAGTGGCGAGAATTGGGATTTAACACTTAATTTTTTGACTCCAGGTATGTTTTGGCTTAATATCCTACAGTTGTCTCCTGAAAATCTATGATGAAAGTAGGGCCCCTTTTTAGCAGATTTCCCTCAAGGGAAATCAGCTATTGAGGTCGTACTCATGATGCGATTTTCGAAAAATTTCTTCAAATGTCCATCGATCCTACCCAGGAGATGACGAAAATGAGGTCCGTTTAAAACTATATATATATATATATCTATCTATATATCTATCTCTCTCTCTCTCTCTCTCTCTCTCTCTCTATATATATATATATATATATATATATATATATATATATATATATATAATTGTAACCTCTGTCTGTACATCTCTCTCTCTCTCTCTCTCTCTCTCTATATATATATATATATATATATATATATATATATATATATATATATATATATAATTGTAACCTCTGTCTGTACATTGATTTTTTTTCGCGAAATTTCACGATAACTTTTCGTTTCACATGTCATAGACACCATAACTGCATTTTGTTTCTTTGGTCTCTGTTTGTTTATTTGTTTGTTTGTTACCTTTTCACGCATAAACGGCTGAACCGAATTTTATGAAACTTGGTATGTATATTACTACTAACCCAACTTAGACTTTAGGCTATATTAATACCCTCTGAGACGAATAGGAGTGGGGGTTATAATTGAAGCCAGAAATTAAAAATAGCTATATTTCGTTTCCTATTGGTTTTTTGGCAAATATGATCATAACAAAAGTTGTTTATTTTGTTGTTTAGAGTAACTTTTGTTATACACACTTTTCTCGTATCCCGAATTATAAACGAGATATACGCTAAAACCTATAGCGGAAGTGAATAATTTTATTTGGGACAAAAGACCCAACCGAAATAAATAAAACTCTGTACGTGTATTAGCACTAACGCCTTCCTTATTATAAGCCATATTAACATTTCTAGGGACGGGTAGGAGTGGGGGTTATATGGGAGACCTGAAATTAAAAGTAGTGATATTTCGTTTCCTATTGGGGTTTCGGCAATTATGCACTTAACAAAAGTTGTTTATTTTGTTATTTAGAGAAATGTGCTCCACAATTCTTTTCAATATGAACTACCAGGTACCTCACCTGGAATAATTAATTCTAATTATAATATATTATTATAATATTTTGTCCTTAATAATTTAAATCTATGCATTATACAGGAAACGGGAAATATGACAATATGGAGGACAGTGAAGTCTTACATAAAAAATTTATTTTATTATTAAAAAATCCACAGCAACGGCGGGCATAAACCCTAAACACTGGGAAGGGTAAATGTCAAAATGTTGTGCAAAGTAAAGCCTTTCCAAAAAAATACAATCGCCATCCAGCCTCAAATGAATTCCCGGGCGAAGCCGGGTATCTGAGCTAGTATATATATATATATATATGTATATATATATATATATATATATATATATATATATATATATACACACATATATATTTGAAATTTTTGTTTAATTGTCACCAAATTCCATATTTAATCGTTTGATGTAAAAAGGAAGATCAAGTTCGTTAACGGCTGAAATCGGACCAGTGGGAGAGGGGGTTCAGAGGGGGATTTTCGAAAATTCGAAATATCTCCGTTACTATACATCAGATCGGAAAATTGTATAGAACCAATCTTATTGCAAATTAAATTTATTATAAATATTGTCATACACATTTATTCTCTATCTTGAATATTAATCGAGATATTTGCATTTTTATCAACTGTAACGGACGAGCTATGGTTCCCTCCAAAAGCTAGTTCGGCCGTTTCCGTAACTGATCTGCACTCGTATGGATATTTCTCTATTGTATAACTTCACGGGGCAAATCTGGTTAGTGTACGCAGCCCCTGCGTAAAGGACTTTTTACTAAGATGTGTAAAGAAAAAAAAAATCGCGTATGGATGCATTTTAATTACAGTTAGACAATCATACACCTACTAAATAAGAAAATAGGCAGTGAAAAGAGACTGGAAAATAGTTAAGTATCATGAAGAACGTTAATTATCAAAAACTAAACTATAAATTACAAGTAATCCTATATAAATTCTCACCTACTTTACTTCATGCAACAAATATAAATATTCCAATGTGTTCGTTCGTTCGTCACTGAAATAATATAAATAAATTTTCTTAAAGCTCCACTTAACCTTATGTGATGTAGAGTTTGTCCCATGACATATTTTTTCCAAAATAATTGAACTACTTTTTTCAATATTTTTCTCCGTCCAGGAAAGAAAGTTGTCATAACGAAAAGTACAACTTAACGCCATTAGCTTTCGACTTCAAATTTTTCTTTTGAGCTTGCTGGAGGGGTGGAAAAAATGTTCATACCGTCTCTTTGACTTTGGTACTAATTGATGTTATATTGTTTCATTAAATTAACAGTTTCGTCAAAGAAATTGACTGTAAAGAGGAACGGCATTACTCCAAACAACGAAGAACTCTGATTATTTCTTTCTCTTTTATATTTTTGTTCAGAAATTGTATCTTCGAACTTGGTATTTTATATATAGCTTTTATCTTAAAATGTATTTTAATCTGTTAGCACTATTGTTCGTTATTTTTTCTAATTAATTTTTTTTTATGTTCACTATGTAGTGTAATTATTTGTAAGAGGCAAACGAATGTATTCCCTGTCAACCGTCGTATAATGTAAATTAAAATGAATTTTGAGCTGGTTTTCGATTTAGGAACCCATGGATTCCCCTCCTCTCGTCGCTCTCTCGCGACTATCCTCATTCCACTACTAACTAAGCTTTTGTACCTTAACGTGTACGCGTTTCCGCATCGATACCGGCACCTTCTCTCTCGTTTCGTGGGTTCCATTTCCCTTGGTGAATCAAGCTTTTTTTTGTGCTATTATATGTTCGACTCATTTGTGCTTACTTCCCTAGCCTGCCAAAACGGAAGATTGGTGAGATTTCCTTCATGTCCCAAAAATTGTGTCCTTCATCCCTTTTGTTTCTCTCACTCTTCAGTGCCGTTTCTCATAAGCTAAATGCGTCCAGTGGTAAGACCGATTTATTACAATATTTTTATTTATTTACGTATTTGTACCTTATCCATTCTCTGCTCTCTCTTATGTGAGCTTACCTGGGCCTATCAACATTTTTTTGTTTATATTATTTCATTTACTGTAGCTGAGGTTGTTTTTATAAATATTGTTCAATTTAAAATTGAAGCGGTCATAAAACCGACACCAACCCCATCTGTTATCATCTAGGCCAACCCTGAAGAGTGCTGGGCTCTATATCCTATTTGTGTAAGCACAACCTGAGAGGGCATCCTTTAATCCAAAGGGAAGATGAGGGAACAGGCTGAGGGCAAAGTAGAGTTTCAGGATGGGCAGTGTGCAGACTATTAGTGCTTTCTCACACCTTTTTTTTTTTTTTACATCTTCATCATGAGTGATTAGGCGAAAGGAATATTAAGGTGGGAGTCCAGGATGGATGGGCAACAGGGGAAAAGAGATCCAGGACATCATTTCAGCAGCATCCCATAAAGTAATCAATTTCTAACTCACTAACATCACATCCCCTGTCATAGACCATTCCCCATAATTATGTAAAATATTCAATACAATAGTATCATAGCAATAACCATCTTATAAATTTCCATGGCCCTCCTGAGTTCAAATTATATAACATTTTCATGAACCAGCACCTCTTATATTGCAACGCCGTTAACGGGTAACGCCGAAGGGCTTGCAAATACAAATACAGGGTGATTACCGAGAAACGCATGTTTTTCAAACAACGGGTACTCAGGCAATTCAGCGCAAAAAATGTATTTATGAGTGGAAAAACAGTGTACACAATATGCAATTTCAGAATAAAATTACTTACAATTTAGCGTTTAAAAACGACATCTTTAAAAGGTCGCCTTCTGCTTGCATACAGTGTTGAAGGCGTTATTTAAAACTTGCTACGGATTTTGCTGACATATCTCTAGGAATTGCGTTGATTTCCTGGCGAATAGCTTCTTTAAGTTCGTGTATTGTTCGTGGTTATTCTATGTAAACTCTAGATTTCAAAAAATCTCCACGGAAAGAAATCTGGAATTGTAAGATCCAGTGAGCGAGAAGGCCAACACTGTATCCAAACAGAAGGCGACCACCTTAGATAATTTAGAAGATAATTTAGAATAGTACAGATGATGGATAACATCCAAGCCTGTCTAAATCGCACCAGAATTTATTTATTTAGGAAACTGGTTAATCGGAGAGAAATTATCAGTATTCAGTATATGTGTATAGATAAAGCCGAATATGAACTTCATTTGTTTTATGTAGGGCGTAGAAAACCTAATTTGGGAGCGAATGAGTGTTTATATGGGATGATGGGATTTTCGATTTATCTGATCGATATTTGGTAGGTTTTCCAATAGGAGGAAGGGATCGGGCAACTGATAGGCTGTGCTGGTGAGTCCGAGGGAGGGCGTTTTGCCTCGGGCACCTTATCTTCCCTTCCTAGATGATATTAACTATTTTTGAGAGCTCCTTTCCCCCAGATAGTGCCCTATACCAGGAAAGCTAAATAGATTCACGCAACTGGCTTGCTCACTCATCCTGCTTTATATCATTCTCTTATCTCACTCCTAACCCATTAATATATTCTTATTGTTTTCCCCTAGATGAACATGGGTTGGGGAGTTTTTTTTATTTTCAATACCAAAAAGTGAATTTTTCATTACAAATGCATCATAAGATGTATAATTTCTCAAGCCTTCATTGACTTCCAAATAGCATCAGAGTAATTAGTTCATCGAACATATTTTAATTTCCCAGCAGAAATACCTCACTATTTATGTTATCTCAGCCACGATTGCTGAAATAATAACAGAAATCACTATGTTTGCAATACTCTTTTATTTTTTGCAATATCAAGCAGACTCCTGTCATGAGTACAACCCCTACAGCTCTTTTTTTATTATTTAATTAAGAATATTACAGTCTGCATTTAAATGCATTTGGTAATGTGATATGTACAATTCAATCGTCCTCCTTCACTCTGGACAGAAGCAACACCCCTTCACCACAATGAGAGGAGCAGCCTCTCCCTGCCTGGCAAGGAAGTCAAGAACTAAGGAGGAATGGCACTTGATAAGAAAATAGCCACTGCTATCACTTCACTTTACACTTCTATAGGAGATCTCTGGGCCATTGTCTCTTGAGGCGCCGTGGAGGGGAATATGGATGAGTGGTACTGGAAAGGGCTAGGATTTCTGGATTAGGATGATTGGATAGCCTGCTGTGGAATTTTCTGAATCTTAAGGGAATTAGGTCATTTACTAATGCGATATTAAGATCATTATGGAAGGTGTGGTTTGTAACATAATATGGAATATCTACTATGGTGCGCAGGTCTTTGGATTTGAAAGTCTGATTGTGTCTGATGTTGGAAGGTTTTGCTGTGCACCACTCTTCTATTTCGTAAGTCCATATTGGTTTAAGTAGTAACTTGTATATTGTTAGTTTGTTTTTGGTAGACAAGTGAGATCTTCTATTTAGCAGTCAGTAAAGCAGATTTCCTAGTAATTCTGGTATCCAAATGTAATCCAAAGTAGCATACATAATCGGCTGGTGGCAAAACAATATTGTTGAAATGAACAGGAGAACAGGAACTTCGCCGAAGGAAAAAAGTGATATGGTGAGACTTAATTTCGTTGATCTTTATGCGCCAAGCATAGCACCATTTTTCAATCTCGGTTAAGTGGAATTGGCGATTTTTTGAAGCAGTAGTAACTCCTACAGCTTATTTCACTTAAACGACTGCTAATGCATTTTTCGAACTTACCTTTCGAAATCTACTAATAATGTACTGTAAATGGAATTTATAGGAATGTGGTGGATATGACGGGCAGAGAAGTCCTGATAGGGTTGTCATCGGTCGGGGATGAGTGGGAAAACTGTGCCAGGCGGAGAGCGTATTAATGGTTCCATTTTGCCTCCGGTTTGCTCGAGGGAGGTGTGAAGGGGGTGAGAGTGGGCCTTGACAAAATTCCCTGTCTCCAGCAGGTCCCCAACAGCTATTCTTCTAGGCTTTGAGCTCCTTTTCTCTGTCAATGCGGGCATTAGCTCCCGCTGCTTTGTACTACGCACCATTCAACAAACACCGTCTTAATCTTGTACAACCCTGACTCACAAACTAGTATTCCCATTAAGAAATAAAACGTATTTACACTTAAAAATCTTCGGTTTACAGGGCAAATATTTAACTAAGACCAAATATACTTATAAGTTTTAAAACGTCTAACCGTTTCTTGCAAGTACTGAATTTCTTTTATCAGATTTTTTCCACTGCCCATGATCCTACCGAGGAGATGACGAATATGAGTTCCTTTCAATATGTTATATATATATATATATATATACATAAGTCTGTTACCTCTCTAGCAGTCGCAATTGTTATTTAATCGTTACCAAACTCGATATATAAGTGTGCCAGGTAAACCTAAATGTCAAGTTCGTTCATGGCTGAAATACCACTAGTGGAGAAAGAGGCTGGTGATATTCTTGAGTATGAAAATTCAAAATACCTCTGTAAATAGGCCTAAGAAATCGAGTGGTAAAGGGGGTAAGGGCGTCCTATCCACAAAACTATCTAACTAAGCCTAAAACTATATTTAAACTGAGCTAAACACAAAACAAAATTAAAATTAACCTAGCTAACCTAACCTATACTACTTAGCAACTTAACTGGCAATAGCGGCCATTTTAATTCTTCTCTCCTTCTATCCCTTTCCTTTCTTCTTTAGTTTTCTCCTATCCATTATAACACACCCAATATCACCAGCTGCCGGGTCACCTACCCCCGGTGTTCCATTACCCCATCCCTCATAATGGAATATTAGTTCAGTAAAAGGGGAACTATCTTCTCACTCCCTGTAGGTTACACTACCTTAATACCAACCAAACTGAACAAGATGGGTCCTCGTTATATACATTTTTCTCTATCTTGAATATTACCTAGATATTTGCATTTTTCAAATTTCAGCTTTACTCTGATACTTTTGAGTACTAACTAATCTCTACTTTGAGTATCAACGACCTCCCCAGTGAGGAAGGGACTGTCGCAACGAATGCAAAGAGGAACGAGAACTTCAGAACTAGATCGCTCCTGAAGAGGTGGTAGTTAAGCCACGAAACGTGTAGGGCAATGTGAATAAAGTTTGCCCGGAAAGAAATGAGGGGTCTTTTTTACTTTACGGCCGCAAATAAAATTTGAATAGAAACACATGATTCTGTTGATATCACGTGTTACTGCTACAGTAACCGTTCTAAATTCAGTTATACACGGTTCAGGTTATAGATTCGTCGTTTGCTTTCTTTCCGGAATAAAAATGAATTTGATCAAACTAGCACACGTATTTCATGATGAAAATCAAGTGATACGTGTTTATCAGCGATTTGGAATCCTACACAAGGAAAGGAAATGCCCACAAGGACATGAAATGAAATTATATGAACGAAAAGGAAATTGTCCTCGTTGGAGATGCCATCGATCAAAGGTTTGACAGTAGATCATGTGTTCATATGAAAATAGATTTGCGGCCGTAAAGTAAAAAAGACCCGAAATGTGTTTCATTGGTGACCCTTGCCATTAATCTATGAAGAAGATGGGTCCATATAAAGGAGAATATTTTATGTTATGCCCCTCTAAACCGCTGGACTGATTTCGGTCATTAACTTAACCTTCAGTTTTACATAACGTTTATAATTCCAATTTGGTAACGATCAAACCTAAATTTCGACATTAAACTGATAAACACACACACACCCATATATATATATATATATATATATATATATATATATATATATATATATATATATATATATATATATATAATACGGTATGATTTTTTTTTAAGTCCGACACTTAAAATATCTGTAAGAATTCATCGAACCAACTGGATCTCTCAACAAAACCGTCTCCAGAAAACAAACAAAGCACTCGGACTAATCCAAATCCTCTACAATAAAAAATGCATTTCAAGACAAACCAAAATTCGACACTACAACACCGTCATCAACCCGGCAGCCCTCTAGGCTAGCGAAAAACTCACACTCAACAAGAAATACGAACATGAAGAAATCAAGAAAGAAGAAAGAAAAATTATTCGGGAAACACTCGGCGCAAGACTCACTCCTGATGGCTAAAGACTGCAATTAATCGAGACAACTAAAAAATACTGAAACATTGGAGTCGACATTAGAAAAATACGAATGAAATTCTTCGCACACATAGATAGACTACCTTCACCCGACTAACCTTAAGCATGGGAAACTGCATATCATCACTCAAAGGTACAACGCCATCGCTAAAAGAAGTACAAAAAGACATGCGAAATGCCAACATAACCGACATCAATGAAACTCCTTCCGCAACAAGGTGAACAAATGAAAAGTCAAACCAGAGCAAGCAAGACCAAAACCCTACAGATCTAAATGGTCTGATGAAAGACAATTTGCATTCTCCAACAGAATGAAGGAATACGGGCGAAATAAGGTAAACATCAATAATTGAGTCAAAGTGCATATATTGGGAAAATGCATTTCTAATTTTATATATATACTCTCCATCTCAAAGTTTCAAATTAATAACATATTATTTCACATGTAAAAATGGAGAACGAGGGCGCCCCAGATAAAAACGCGTAGAGGAATACCATCTAAATGAATAAGTAAAATGTATTATTCAATAGACCCCTGTAGCAATTTCTTCAGAGCAGACATATTTCCTCATGCTTCAATGACATTACTAATGAATAATTTAACTTACGTAATTTGACTATAAGTTAATATATGTATATAAATATACTCGTATTCACATAGAAAAAGAGATCGAGTCAAAATAAGTTTAATTTTAATTTAAAAGGTTAACATTCAGTAAAATGTTTTCTTTTCCTATACAGTCATTAAAAAGAAGCAGCTTTTATCTCTCATATTAAACTGAAAACTCTTCAAAATATAACATACTAGAAGCTTTTTGAAAGCAAAGCTATTATAAATTTAATTGAGTTGAGGACAATTCGTTTGACTGTGCGAATAATAAATGAAGCAATTTGGAAGGGGATTGTAGTAGGGAAAGTAATTAGCACTACCTTTTATGAGGTTATACTTTCATCATACCGAAAAATAAATACTCTGAATTCTGACGAAGGCGGAGGAAAAGGTCATTTGCTATTATCTCACCATAGGAAAATTTTAGAACACAACAAAACAACAATTACTCTCGCGTTACGCTATTAGTATGATAAAGGCCAATTCACAATTAATCTGTTTAAGATGATAAAAACCATTAATAAAAAGTCCGTCACTCAGCTGCTGCTAAACTAAGCAAATTTTCCACGTGCTAGTGTAACGCACATTTGATCTCATATCACAACATATTCCCTATTTCTATGTAAAAAAAAAGTCTGCTATAACAGATGAGTTTGGTTTTACTGAATGAAGAAAACCAAACAGTATGAATAACTCGCTGATTACTTGCTACGAATTTGCATATATCTTCCGTAATAAATGTCTCATGAAAGCACTAGTTGGTATTTAAGCTTAAAATAAAGTAGTTCATGATATAATAGCTCATTATGGCATGAGTAGAAGTGGGGGTTTATTGACGGCCGAAAACTAAAAAAATACAAATATCTCGGTTAATGTTGACGATAGAGAAAATAAGTATAGAACATTTATAGGTAATTTAATTTTCAAAAAGATTGCTAATGTACACTTTTTCAATCCGACGTATAATAACAAAAATATTTGGAATTTTCGAAATTCCTCTCCTCTATACCCCCTCCACCCAGTCCGATTTCAGCCGTTAACGAACTTGATCTTTCTTTTTACATATCCGGAGTTTGTTAACGGTTAAGCACAAATCGCGACCGCTAGAGAGGTAACACACACGCTTTCCAATTTGATGCACACTTCCGTCACGCAGAGGCAGAGGAAACTGAACAGATTACAATCGTGCTGGTATAACAGACTTATAAGATCCCATTGCATAACATATTCCCCGTTTATCTAAAACGTCCGTCAGGCAGGGGCTGTGTTAACTAAGCAGATTACCCATTTGCGCCACGTACTTGCATTTATCTTAAAGCTTAAAAGTTCAATGAGAACAATATTTGGTATTTGAGCTTTAAATAAAGTGCTTCATAACATAATAGAATATTGTTAATATGAGGTGAGTAGGAGTGGGGCTTTACTGAGGACCGAAAACTAAAAAATGCAAATATCTCAGTAAATAATCAAGGTAATGAAAACATGTACAGAACAACATTTATAGCATTTGCAATAAGATTGGTTCTATAACATTTTTCGATCCGACGCATAATAACGGAGATATTAGGAATTTTCGAAATTCTCCCTCTCTATCTAAACCCCCCACTCCCCCGGGTCCAATTTCAGCCGTTACGAACTCGATCTTTCTTTTTGTATAAAACGATTATATATCAAGTTTGGTAACGATAAGACAAACATTGCGACCGCTAGAGCGGCAACAGACATATGACATATATATATCATGACGCGATGTTCGAAAAATTTCTTCAAATGTCCATCGATCCTACCCAGTAGATGACGAAAATGAGCTCCGTTCAAAATTATATATATATATATATATATATATATATATATATATATATATAAATTTTTATTTCTGTTAACGCTCTAGCGGTCACAATTTTTGTTTGATCGTTACGAAACTCGATATTTAACCGTTTTATGTAAAAAGACAGATCAAGTTCGTTAATGGCTGAAATCGGACTAGAGGGAGGGGGGTTTAGAGGGGGGATTTTCGAAAATTCGAAACATCTCCGTTATTATCCATCGGATCGAAAAATTCCACCAAAACCAATCTTATTGCAAATTAAATTTACTATAAATATTATTATATACATTTATTCTCTATCTTGAATATTAACCGAGATATTTGCATTTTTATGAAGTCTGTGGGACATGTGGTCGGGTATAGTTCGGATTAGGTCTGCCGTTTCCGTAACTGCTCGGCCCAGGTGGAGGTAGAAGGTCTTCTTACCTTACCTGTCGTTTCTAACCTTACCTTACCTTCTTTACTTTGTGAGATATATGCAAATACGTTCTGTGTCCCCCCTTCTTTAGTTCTCGGACTACTAAAATTTGAGTTATTAAAATATAAATTATTCTTACAATTCAGAAGCCGTTTCAGTTGGGAATTTATTTTAATTAACTGAAAGATTTTCATTACTGTTTGTATTTAATCACGGTGGTGTTGTGCTACCAGTATGCAGATTTCTCTATTGTAAAACTTCACATGGGAAATCTGCTTAGTTTACACAGCCTCTGCGTGACGGACTTTTTTTTTTAAATAGCTCTAATCCCTTTGTTTGTTTTAATAGTCCATAGGTTTAGTCTAATTTATAAATTTAATAAAAATACTTTTTTTGTATTCATTTAAATAGTCTGTCATTTATTTTAATTTTAATATAACAAATAAAACCTTATCGGATCTGTGATACCGGTACGTAGGTTTCAAGGCGTTCAGCCAAGAATCCCTGAGAAAAAAAAGGGAGGGGGGGGGGAAGATGAAACAAAAAAAGTCAGTCATGCAGGGGCTGCGTAAACTAAGCAGATTTCCCACGTGAAGTTTTACAATAGAGAAATCTGCCTAATAACAACTGTAGAAGTAAGAAACATCTAAACCTAAAACATTATTTAGGGCGTAATACCCCAGTAGTTTCTAGCCCCAAAAAACAGTTAACCTAACCTCTAAACCTATTCACGAGGGACGAATAGTTAGGGAAATGGCCGCCAGAGCTCTCGGCGGAAAGTCCGAACATAAGCCAACTGGTGACCACACGCAGATTACAAATGCAAATATCTCGGTTAATATTCAAGATAGAGAATAAATGCATATAACAATATCTATAGAAAAATTAATTTACAATAAGATTGGTTCTATACAATTTTTCGATCTGATGCATAATAACGGAGATATTATACCCCCTCTAAACCCCCCCTCCTACTGGTCCGATTTCAGCCGTTAACGAACTTGATCTTCCTTTTTACATAAAACGATTAAATACCGAGTTTGGTGACGATTAAACGAAAATTGCGACCGCTAGAGTGTTAACAGACAAATATATATATATATATATATATATATATATATATATATATATATATATATATATATATATATATATATATATAGTTTTGAACGGACCTCATTTTCGTCATCTCCTGGGTAGGATCGATGGACATTTGAAGAAATTTTTCGAAAATCGCGTCATGAGTACGACCTCAAACCCTTAAGAGAAATCTGCTAATATAAAGTGAAAAAAAGAGTATATACATATCTGGGCCTAGCGTGCATGTGCCTGCGATTTCCCATGGCCAGGGGAACTCAAATAGGGTCTACTGAGTCTTGGGCATTGATGACCGTGATCTTTTATGCCCAAAATCCAGCAAACAAACAGCAGCCATTAACGAACTAGACATTAAGGTTTTCATGGCGCACATATACCGAGTTCGGTATATCGGATCAGGATAGATGGATATTTAAGGAAATTTTTCAAAAATCGCGTCATGAGTACGACCTCAATTGCTGATTTGCCTTAGGGTAAATCTGCTATTAATGGTTACATAACGCATAGCTAATTTCCCTTAAAGGAAGTGTGCTTAAAACTGCATATTAATCATAGTCACATAAATACTCTCTCGCTCGAACACACGTTCACGCACGCCTGCACACACGCAAACACAAAACAAACATACGTATTCTAAGCTAAGTAAACAATTTAGTCATGAATTGCATTTAATGCAGTAGATGTCTAGTTATAATGTTTTAGGCATTGTATTTCATGGTAATGAGTTGAAATTAGCAGCGGTTTATTCGCTATAGCAGCGGGAGAGCGAGGCTAGATCCCAGCAGCGATTAGGAAGATTGCAACATCACTTTAGCTCTGTCGGCTATACACAATGCGAATTGACTACTTACCGTTTCATTCTATCATACAAACTAACCGTAAAAAGGAGATAAGAATGGATTTTATTCCGAAACATTCTGTCCATAAATATATCGCCTGAAGATCATTTCAATTGCCCAGTAACTGATTAATGGTTTTAATATATTTAACTTAAGGGAAATCAGCTATTGAGGTTGAAAGATTTTTTTAAAATAACGTCATGTGTGATGATGGCGGGTAGAGGGTCAAAGTGATCCTTTTCTATCCCAGTCCATCTGACCAGGCTGGTGTATAGAAAATTAAATATATTTTTTATATATTTAATATGATTAATATTTTCTATATAATAATATGAGCGGGGACCTCAGAAAGACTGGCAAGAATACTTCGAAAATATAATTTACGAGTAGTATTCAAGCCATATAAAATAATCAACGAATATTTAAAGAGCCCAAAAGATACCCAATTATTACAGGATAGTGGAGTATATATGATACCGTGTGATTGTGGTAAGGTTTATGTGGGGCAGACAGGCAAGAGGACTGCTACAAGAGTTAACCAACACATGGCTGATCTAAAACATAACAGAATAAAAACAACACGCAAGTATTTGTCCCCACCAAATTAAATTTGACGAGACAAAGGTTATACACAGAGAGGACCACCTCGGTAAAAGATTAGTCAAATTCAAATCAAATTTATGCCTGACGAAGATGGACGCATTTCCATTGAAAATTTGCACAACAAAAATTCCAACCGCTGGAGCAGATAGCCGAAATCCTCACAATGACGATACTTCCCAGCGATGCAGCCTCAAAAATAGAATATATATATATATATATATATATATATATATATATATATATATATATATATAAATGCCGGTTGTTTATAAAAATTAAATTATATTGTACTTCATTTGAATTAAATATTAAGGATAAATATGAATACACATGCTTATAAATAAATGAACTAAATTAAACTCAACTGAGTTATAAAGGTAAATTAACTGTCAATCACAAATATGAAAAAAAATGATTATTCCTATTAATTAAATGAAATAAATGTTTTCTCATTAAAAGAAAAAAAAATGCATTAAACAAATTACTTATAAGGTCTTGGACCATGAATAATTTTACTTTTTTAAATTAGCTAAAATTAATTAATATTAGACTCAAAAGGCTCCTAAATGGAGGGGATTCACTCTTTCAACTCCCGGTAAAGACAGTTGCCTTCAGTATTGTTTGGGCTTTCCAATGGTTTTTACCGTTTTCAAATCGGCTAACTTAAAGATTTTTTATCGATTTTTAAACTTTGTTCTCTAAAAATTGATTCTAAAATTCAAACAAATAATGCACCCGATTTCGAGGTATTATCAAAAAATGACAACAGCAGCGAAAGTGATAAGGGAAAGCAGCTATTGCGGTCGTAATCATGACGTGATTATCGAAATTTGTCTTCAAATGTCCATCGATCCTACCTAGGAGATGACGAAATACGACCTCAATAGCTGATTTCCCTTAAGGGAAATCTGCTAAAATGGCGTCAGTTCAAAACTCTATATATATACTTGTCTGTTACCACTCTAGCGGTCGCAATTATTGTTTAATCGTTACTAAACTCGGTATTTATTCGTTTTATGTAAAATGAAAAATCAAGTTCGTTAAAGGCTGAAATCGGACCAGGGGGAGGAGGGGTAGAGGGGAGGAATTTGGAAAATTCGGAATATCTCTGTTACTATATGTCGGATCGAGAAATTGTATAGGAACAATCTTATTGCAAAGTAGATTTACTATAAATATTGTTCTATACATATTTTCTGTATAATGAGTATTAAGCGAGATTTATGGATTTTAGAGTTTTCCACTTTCAGTATAACCCCACTCCTACTAGTGTCATATTAATAATACTGTCCAATGATTTTGGGTACTTTTTTTCAAAACTTTACCTAGTCGTATGTCGGAAACCGTTTGAGATAATAAATTAAAATCTGATATTTTTCTTATTCTCAGTACATAGTACCAGTATTCGAAATTCCAGGAAATTCTAATATGGTCAGGTAAAATAAGCGTGTTGAACTGATAGGGAATTACACTTTAGTTTTACGTACAACATTTAAATATCAAGTTTGGAACCGATCGAACAAAACTTGCGACCGCAAAAGCGGTAACCGAGATATATATAATTACGGACCTCATTATATATAACTGGACCACCATTGTGTAGAACCTGGTTTGTTGCCTAATCATGTTATGAGTTTTTATTTTGAAATTATGTTTGTTTTTGTTCTTTGTACGGACTGGCAGAACTGTTTTTTTTTCTGTTACGAAAGTTTTGTTTTATATTTTGGTTATTTCTATTATATTCTCGATGTATTTTGTATTATTATTATCTTTATTTTTCTTGTGTTAAGTATAGGTTAGGGTCTGTCCTAGATGTGTTAGGCGAGCTTAGGCGAGTCATCCCAGCCGGGGGTAGGCTCATAAATGATGACCTGTAGGGTCAATCTCAAAGGGTATAACGAGCCCGAATGTATAGAAGCTGTTTATTTATTTATTTTTTTACGGTTTTAATATAATTTGTTAACGGAGTATTTAAAGTAATGTAATAAATTATCGCAAATAAAATGTTTATATAGGATCGATGGACATTTGTGGAAATTTTTCGGAAATCGCTCAGATCATCAATCGAGTACAACCTCAATAACTGACTTTCCTTAAAGGGAATTTGTTAAAACATGTGTGAATACAGACACAATTCATATTACATAAACGCTTAATAATCCTGGACAAAAATCACTCTCATCTACCCCAGAAAACTTTACTCCATTATCCCCCTATAAATGCCCCTCTACTTGATTATATACTGCAATCAAATGAGCTCTTATAGAAATACATTATAGAAATGCATTACTTCAAAGGATTAGAATAAAACGTGATGCATGTTGAGTATATTGATGTAGACAGGTGAATAAAAAAAAAGAACACAATATTCCAGGTCCTTTTAGCGATATTAAGTTAAAAATTGCAATGAGAGTTAGTATTAATTCCCGTTTCTCGTTTAATTTTTGTTTGAACATATAGAGACCCTTAATTATTTTGATTTATTCTGGTATTTTAGCACGTTGGCTACATTATTTTGTAAAAGAAAATGTATTTATTACTAATGATGTGGTTCACTAATTACGGAAACCAGTAGCTGTGAATATTTACGTATGCAAATATTTTTTTTTTCTAATTCTTAATTGCCTCTAAATTTTTAAATGAACCTATTCGTATACCTTTAGTATTTCAGGAACTAGCGTGTCGGACTGGAAAGGGCGTTTGATTTTCATGTCTATGAGCACACCATATAAAACAGCTATAATAGAGTGACTCTTTATCAAATTATTACAAACCACACCCTTCATAAAGATATTAATATCCCATTTGTAAACGACCTAATTCCCTTAAGATTCAGAAAATTTCACAGCAGGCTATCCAATCATCCTAATCCAGAAGTCCTAGCCCTTTCCTGTACCACTCGTCCATATTCCCCTCCGCGGCGCCTCAAGAGACAATGGCCCAAAGATCTCCTATAGAAGTGTAAAGTGAAGTGATAGCAGTGGCTATTTTCTTATCAAGTGCCATTCCTCCTTAGCTCTTGACTTCCTTGCCAGGCAGGGAGAGGCTGCTCCTCTCATTGTGGTGAAGGGGTGTAGCTTCTGTCGAGAGTAATGGAGGACGATTGATTTGCACATATCACACTACCAAATGCATTTAAATGCAGAATGTAATATATTTAATAAAATAAAATAATCTAAATCTTTATCAAATATTGATATTAAATTGTTCTTTTAAATGTTGAATATCTCGATCATTCATAAAGAGAACTACCCAACAAGTTGCTGAATGTTTGGACTTTGCACACTTCCCTAGTCAAAGACTTTAGAATTCTCAATTTTTTCGGTTTTGTATTTATTAATCATAGAACAGATTCAGAATGATATAACATGAACTGATGAAGAAATGTCAAAGTGACTCATTATTTCATAAGAACTACTGAAATGGAGGCATCGAATGTCACAGCATATTCTGTGCTAGAGAGCCCTTTCTGAACATATAAACGTATAAAGTTAACAATAATCTAAAGGCCAAGAAAATTCTGAAGAAGAAAATAAATATGAAAAAAAGGCATGTTCATATTTGAAAATAAGTATGCATTAATAAAAACGAAGAGGCTAAAGGTTTAAATAATATTTTTCGCAGTCTTACACAAACTGATAAATCGATATTACATTTTTAAACAAATAGATGAACTCTGACTGCAAAGGAGACTTGGAAAATTTTATTAAATAACTAAATGGGTACTATATTAAGGACAAATATAGTACAGGTAAAAGCACTAATGAATTCAGAATAGAGATAATGAAGGATTAATATCTTAATTCTTTTGATATCATCAATTATTTTTATTTCGATTGTGCCCAACAAAAACAATGACAAAATGAGTAATATAATATTTGAAGAGATTAGCCAATTTGCCATATTTCAATAGGAATGAATAAGATAGACACACAATATTAGCAGTATTCAGTAGTGTTAATAAAATTGACCTTTAAATAAAGAGATTGAACGATATAGAGTACATCTGAGGCTCTTTCGCATGAATTAAATTCAAAGTCCATTAATGGTAGAACCGTTTGAACTCTGTCACCTCCATTGCTATATTTCTTTAGGGGATGCTTAGGCAATTTTAAATAAATTTCCTTTCATTTGCATCTATTGTTTGGAATCCGTCTTCCGGTTTCTCTCGTTGATTAGGTTTTCAATTTCTGTCCGAACATTAGTTCTCATTCTACGAATAGATCGCCAGAAAGACATTTTGTAGTTAAACGTTCAGTCCTCCTCTTAAACACGTTTATTTATTGTCTTTTCTACAGGTTTCACTTCCTCAGAAGCCACTTCAGGGGAGATTACACCACTGAGCATACACCTATTGCTCGTTATTTCCTCCAATTAAAATATTTTTTTATATTATTAATATGTATTTTTATTATTTTTTAAACAATAAAATATTTTCTTGGTTGCATGTTGTATAATTTAAACCGGGCGCGCGAAATTACTGAGGTCGAACTCATGACGGGATTTTGAAAATTTCTTCAAATGTACATCGATCCTACCCAGGAGATAACGAAAATGAGGTTCGTTCAAAATTATATATATATATATATATATATATATATATATATATATATATGTGTGTGTGTGTCTGTTAACGCTCTAGCGGTCGTAATTTTTGTTTGATCGTTACCAAACTCGATATTTAAAAGTTTTATGTTATGAGAAAGATCAAGTGCAGTACTGGAAAAAATCGGACTAGTGGAGGGGGGGGGGGCGGTAGAGAAGAGGATTTTCGAAAATTCGAAATATCTCCGTTACTATACGTTGGATGGAAAAAATATAGAATAAATACTATAGCAAATTAAATTTACTATAAATATTGTTATATACATTTATTCCCTATCTTTAATATTAACCGAGCTATTTGCATTTTTCACTTTACAGCCTTCTGCAAACCCCCACTTCTACTCATGTTACATAACCAATACTCGGTCATGTAATAAATCATGTCATTCGAAGCTTAAGATATATCGAAGATATTGTTTTCAAGAGACATTTATTATACGAGGTAAATGCAAATATGTTCTGGGACTCCCCCTTCTTAAGTTTTTGGACTACTTACATATGTTTGATTGAGATAAAAATGATTCTGACTCATTATAAATCACAGTACTAAATATAGTAAATAGTTTTCAATCAAATTAATATGTTATATTCCGATATATTACAGTAATTGTTTTTATTTCCGGTAAGAAGTTGTCAGAACAGTTTGTTTACATTTCAGATGATTTCCGTCGGGAGGTTTCTTATTATCGTTTGTATTTATTCACTTAATATTGAGGGTGGTGTTGTGTTACCGGTATGTAGATTTATCTATTCTGAAACTTCACACGAGGAATCTGCTTAGTTCACGCAGCCCCTGCGTGACGAACTTTTTTCATTTAGGAACCTCTGGCCTCTCTACTCTAAAGGCTTCTATCTCACTCTAGTTCCTGCTAAGTGTGAAGTCAGCTTATCGCTGTTGTTTAGTACCAATGTGCCCCCGATTCTTTGTTTTCGTTTGTTAAGCATCTCTCTCGTTCTGTGGGAATCCGCTACCCTTGGTGGCACAAGTTTTTTTTCCTCCGGGGCAGTCATAGGCAAGAATTTCAGAGCTTACTTCTCTAGCCTGCCCAGACGACGATTTGGAGAGATATGTTTATTTTCTTAGATCTTGTCCTTAGTCCCCTTCCATTTTTCTCGCTCTTCAGTGCCGTTTCTCTCAGGGTAAATAAAAGTAAGACAGATTTATTAAAATATTTCAACTAAATATATCCTAATCTGAGCTCACCAGGGTCTATTATTTTTTAGTATTATTTTATTTACCAGGTTGGATTTGTTCTTATAGCTATGGCCCACACCTAAACTAAATTCCGTTCAGAGAGCCACGTCAATAATAAAGCATAAATGACCGTCACCATCAAAACAGGTGACTACAGATATCATATCAGCTCATTTCAACCAAACCAGCTGATGTAATTTCGATTATTTTACTCGACGCTCAATCGATTTCCAAACTAACTGCAGATAAACTAATAAAACAAAACATTCTTACAATCTTTCAAATTTGACTTATATCAGAGTTTCACTGGTTGAAATAGGAGCTAGCAATAATTCATGTAAAAAGCTAATTACATCTTAATTTTAATCTCCACACAAATGCCAGTGTATTAACGCTTTTCAACAGCTTTCACAAACTTCTTTTAACCGGTCAATATTAGGATACAATTCTTTCATGCGTTAACTCATTTTCCACAACTCATTATTTCTACGTATGATAAAATGATAATGTAAAGTTTAAAAATTTAGATATTTTTATAAACGAACAATTACAGCTATATAAATTTAAATTAACGCCTTTAGGAATACATATAAATGTCTATATATGTGTCTATCTCGATTCAGCAAGAAACAGTCTGAAGTGGCTGAACTTAGACGACAAAGTGGAGGGGAGGAGGATGAATATTGTGGTGCGGCAGCTCGAATTATACTTGACTAACTGAAGACTATGTTAATGAACTGGGTCTAGTTTATTGATTTACTCTGATTTATAGTTTTGAATAATTAATGGAATACAAACGAACAGTATTCCTCTCACACCTCGTACTCCTACTTGCAAATTTCCCACTTCCTTGCCAACATATTTACATATTACTTAATTTTCAGGCTCTCCTCAAAGTTATTTAACATTAATAATAACACGTATATTAATTGACTCTAACTTTTGGAGAGCGAGTAAAAATATCGACCTATGAGGAAATGCAAAGAACTCGACATGGAAAATTGTTTTTATTAGGTAACGATCTGGCACTACAGCCCCATTACGACCTGGACCTCTTTCACCATCTTAAAACATTGGATTAGGACGCTAAAATGCCAACTTGGGCCAACACTTTTTTCACAATTCGTTCCACCATTCGTTTTATTTGTAACAATACTCTATCTTGTCAGAGATGCATTACAGAATAGGTGTGATTGGAATAGCATTTTGTTGTTTCTCGTATGGCCAAATGTTTTGTATGAAACGTACCTCGAAAATAAAAAAATATTTTTCCAAAATAAAAATAATTACAAAATTAGATAATTTATTGAAAACAAAGGAATTTTATTCTAAATTACACATTTTCACTCAATAATATTAATTTTAATAGTTTATTTAAGGTTGTTTCTTAATTCATGAGATAAAAGAGTTTTCTTTGAACTAACTTCATTAATTATCAGACGTAAAAATGTTAATTACATTGATTATCCCGGAGGATAATTTAAGAATCATTTTTTATTTTATATCCATGAGCTCTAGAAAACTGCCCATTATTCTTCATTTATGAAATTCATTAAATTTTGCCCGACCGCAGTAATATCCATAGGATACTGTAACTACAAATAAGGTACAAAATCATTAAAAATAGAATATGTATAGCTTTCCCCAACCCTTTAATTTTTCCCATCACCGTATTAGATTATAAAACCACAGTATTAGATTCAGTTGAATACAACTCAATTTTTTTATGAATAGGAAAACTGTATAAATATATATTAATATTGCTTTAAAGGGAATGTTGTAAATATTTCATTCGGCTGCATCGATTGATGAACAGCTCTTAATTAAAACCCTTTATGGAAATATGAATGAAAAGAAGTTAGCTCGAAAACATTAGATAAAAAGGAATAGCAAAGGTAATTATATTCTTTTGTTCTTTAAAGAATTAAGATATTCTCTTTATGCCAGTACGGTCTTAAATATTTTTTTTTGTAAGGGAAACGTCTTTTACGCAGCTTTTCTTCTTTTATTTTCAAGGGAATTGCTAAGAAAATGAAAGAAAAGTCAAACACCGTCAGAACGGCTAAAGACAAACAGACAGACTAAGAAACCAAATCAAGAAACTTTTAATTGCATATATAACTCAATATTTGATCTTAAGTCCTTTTTCCTCGGGATATTATTATAACGAAATCTTTTATATCAACGACATCAAATAGTGAGTTTTCACAACCTTTTCAGGAAGTTAAATCTATTTTTAGAAGAACATATCTATTTTGTTAAAACATGTTTCTCCTTCCACAAATTTCATCCAGTTTCTTCAGAGCAACATATTTATTCATATGAATCTTATTAAAACCATAGAACACGTGATATATTCAGTCATCTAATATACGTGCATTATATATAAAAATAAGCTGAATGTTCCTTATTAAATAGAAACATAAGCTGGGCATGGATCTAATACTGACATCAACAGCTTGAAGTAATAATTGTAAGGGCAGATTTGTGTGTTCAATGATGATAGATATCGAAATAAATACAAATAACGTCGTTACTTATGAGTTAGCAGAACATTCACAGAATATGAATCGTAGACAATTTTAAATAAACAAGACTATTTAAGAAACAGAAAAAACATTTTAGGAACAGAAGCATATTGGGAAATATGCATAGTTTACACAACCCTTGCGTGACGGACGTTTTAGCCGATTTCCCTTAAGGTCGTACTCATGACGCGACTTTTCTTCAAATATCCATCGATCCTACCTAGGAGATGATGAAAATGAGGTCCGTACAAAACTATATATATATATATATATATATATATATATATATATATATATATATATTTGTTTGTTACCGCTCTAGCGGTCGCTATTATTATTTAATCGTTACCAAACTCAATATTTATTCGTTTTATGTAAATAGAAAGATCAAGTTCGTTAACGGCTGAAATCGAACCAGGGTTTAGAGGGGAGGAATTTCGAAAATTCGAAATATCTCTGTTACTATACTCCGGTTCAAAAGATTGTATAGAACGAATCTCATTGCAAATGAAATTTACTATAAATATTGTTATATAAGTTTATTCTCTGTCCTGAATATTAACCGAGATATTTGCATTCAGTTTTCAGCCTTCAGCAAACCCCCACATCTACTAATGCCATATTAAGAATAAGCTGTTATTTCATGAACCACTTCATTACAAGGTTAAATACCCAATATTGTTTTCATTGAACTTATACTTTGTGAGATATATGCAAATACGTTCTGTTGACCCCACCCCTTATTTTGTTCTTAGATTACTAAAATTTGAGTGGTTGAGATAAAACTGATTCTGATTTATTACAAATTACAGCACTAGCTTTAGTAACTTGTTTTCAATAAAATTAATATGTTATATTCAGATATATTTTAATTGTTTGTCTTTCCGGCCTAACTATCTATTCAGCTCTACAAGGTTGGCTGGCATATTTCTTTACAATTCAGCCGCTTTCCGTTGTAGAGATTATTCAAATCTATAGTAAATTGACTAAAAGATTTCTCATTACAGTTTGTATTTATTCACTTAACATTCACGGTAGTGTTACCTGTGTGTTTATCTATTGTAGACCTTCGCGTGAGAAATCTGCTTAGAGTACGCAGACTGCGTGACGGGCTTTTTCAGTTTTTCAAGACGGTGTGGCAAAACTTTTTTTTAGTGTGCATGGGGGGTTGGAAAAAAATAAAATACAGACTCTGTGGCTATTCTAAAACACGAACTGACGAAGTAGAATGGTGGATTTAATAAATATAATAATAACGAGTTACTTGGAAATAGTGCAGGCATAAATAATTAAGTTGTCGAATATCCCAACCAATTATCACCAGTAAATCTAATTATATTATGAATGTGGAATAATGTGACCTATGTTACATAAAGAAATATAGAATAAATTTCACTCAGGTTATTTAATTATTTCTATGACCAGACGGTCTCTGTATCTGTAACGGTCTCTCTTTCTTGACATTCTTATAACAGCGGTATTTTAGCAGATTTCCCTTTAGGGAAATCAGCTATTGAGGTCATACTCATGCCACGATTTTCGATATTTTTCTTCAAATGTACATCGATCCTACCTAGGAGGTAACGAAAATGAGGTCCGTTCAAAATTGTATACACACATACACACACACACACACACACACACACACACACACACACACACACACACACAGAGATATATATATATGTGTGTGTGTGTTACCGCCCTAGCGGTCGCAATTATTGTTTGATCGTTTCCAAACTCGATATTTAGTCGTTTTATGTAATAGGAAAGATTAAGTTCTTATTTTATCGTAACCAAAACCGATATATAAGCGTTTCATGCAAAAAAAGGTTAATGGCTGAATTCCGACCAATCGGAAGGGAGTTGAGGGGGGGGGGGACATCAATAATTCGAAATATCTCTTAAAATATACTTTGGATAGAAAAATAGTTTAGAATCAATCTTATTACAAATAAAATGTACTATAAATATTGTTATATCCAATTATTTTCGATTTTATATATTAATGGATATATTTACATTTTTTAGTTTTCAGCCTTTAGGAAACCCCCAAATAGATATTTAATGTAAGTTGGAAATCTGTAAAAATATTTACAAATCTGGGAGTAGAAGAGTGGATTGACTGAACACTAAAATAAAGATGTACAAATAGCTCGCTTAATATTTGAGAAAAAATGTACAGAACAACAATTGCAGATCATCAACAGTTTAACATTATCGGCCCTAAACAGTTTTCGATACAACTCATAATAACGGTGTATTTTGAAATTTTCCACAAAAAAACCTACTCCGGATCAGATTTTAGCCATTAACCAATATTATGTCTATATAAAGAAGACATTATGAATTTACGACTCCCTTTTATTTAAGTTTCCAATGAAGTGGTTCATAATATAACAGCTTATTGTTAATATGACGAGTAGAAGTGGGGGGGGGGGGTTACTGAATGCTGGAAAAAAAACAATCTACCCCGGTTAATATTCAGGATAGAGAAAATACAATTTTTTAGAGACAGTTACATTTGTAATTTATCCACATTTTTTCGATCCTACTTACAATGGATATAAATGTATATATATATATATCTAAATATAATTTTGAGCGGAGCTCATTTTCGTCACCAAGTAAGTAGGATCAACGGACATTAGAAGAAATGTTTCGAAAATCGCGTCATGAGTACAACCTTAATAGCTGATTTCTCCTAAGCTAAAAGCAAGTGAGGACCCCAACTCACAATCCATGTTATTGTCGGCTCAATAACCGACGTCATACTGTTAATGTGACGTCAGTGTTATCCTTAGAGATGTTATTAGTTGTTTGGGGGGGGGGTATGAAATATTGGAGTTACCCGGAACCCTAGTCGGTTTCAATTGGCTTGGAAGAAAAAACCCCATTAGTACTTGGGCCATTAACTAATAGCTTCCTTCCCCTCCGGTCCACCTGACCCTCTTCCTAGAACCAGTAAGTAATAGCTTTGTGAGTCTTGAGATAACTGAATCTTATTTAGGTGAGTAAGCTCCTTATCAGACAGTTGTGTTAATTAATCAATCTTATTAACTATAAGACTTCCCTCAAAGGACGACCACCAAGACACTTCCTAATAATTTCAGACTATTTCATCAACCAAATTCTTCTAGACAATTGTTTTAGTTCACAATTCCTCGGATAAACATGGTACTTAGGTATAAGTGGAATCAAATGTACAATGGACTCGACTTAGGTACCGACACAATACATAAGTGGAACAGAGAATGGATCACATGTAACAAATCTTACAGCTTACATCAATACATACTAAATATAACTCACAACAACTACAATACAATTAAGAGTCACCATCACAAATGCACACAATTTCTAACGGAACATGGACAGATAGGTCGTTATTTAACAAGATTTAAAATTCAAGACAATGACAAATGTACTTGTGACTCACAGACAACACAAACGTTTTACATATACTCGTACTTTATCACTTCAAAATTTAATGAAAATAGGTCAAATTTAATAATGAACATAATTTTAAAATGAGGTAATTGCCCAGAACCACCTCATATTATATTTAACAAATATAATAAAGAACTTATAAAGTTTATCAAAAGTATAGATATGGATGTAGCAAAAATACATTAGAATGTAAAGTTGATTGTGAGAAATGGGAATTATAATTCAATATATTTACCTTACATAGACTCGCAAATTAAACATCGGTTGAGTTTAACTTTAATTGATTTGTTTTTTTCTTGTTCTTATTTTATTTATTTACTTTTTCATTTCATTTATTAATTTTATTTGTAATTATCTTACTTATTTTAATATATTTTTTTATTATTATTATTTATTTTATATTATATTTTAGTAGATAGTTGATTAACGTACTCGTATATATATTGTAAAATAAAAATGTATTTAAACATAATCATACATGTAATATGCCATGTAACAATGGAACATGTATTCAAATAAATAACTTCTCATAGGGTTGCTATGAGGAATCCAAAAAAAAGTCCGTCATGCAGGGGCTGCGTAAACTAAGCAGATTTCCCATATGAAGTTTAGCAATAGAGAAATCTGCATACTGGTAACACAACACCACCATGAGTAAATACAAACGGTAATGAGAAACCTTTCTGTTAATTTTAATAAATTCCCAACTGGAACGGCTTCTGAATTGTAAGAATAATTTATATTTTAATAACTCAAATTTTAGTAGTCCAAAAACTAACGAAGGGGGGGGGGCGGATGAACAGAACGTATTTGCATAAATCTCACAATGTAACGAAGGTAAGGTAAGGTTAGAAACTACAGGTAAGGTTAGAAGAGGCTTCCACCAGAGTCGAACAGTTACGAAGATGGCCGAACTAATCCTAACGATACCGGACCACGAGTCCCACGACGAAAATGCAAATATCTCGGTTAATATTCAAGCTAGAGAATAAATGTATATAACAATATTTATAGTAAATTTAATTTGCAATAAGATTGGTTCTATACAATTTTTCGATCCGATTCACAAAAACTGAGATATTTCGAATTTTCGAAAATCCCCCCCTCTAAACCCGCCCTCCCAATGGTCCGATTTCAGCCATTAACGAATTTGATCTGTCTTTTTACCTAAAACAGTTTTGCGACCGCTAGAGCGTTAACAGACATATATATATATATATATATATATATATATATATATATATATATATATATAATTTTGAACGGACCTCATTTTCGTCATCCCCTACGTAGGATCGATGGACAATTGAAGAAATGTTTCGAAAATCCCGTCATGAGTACGACCTCAATAGCTGATTTCCCTTCAGGGAAATTTGCTAAAAATGTACTGTAGACTCGAGATCGTCTTTCAGGCGCTGAGAGCAATCCTTGCGAGTGAACATTAGAAGCTTAGAAGCACTAAAATAACGCGTGTCGCGGAAGAGCTGAGTTAAACTAAACATAATGACTTTGTGAAAATATGACCTATTTAAATTCACTTAACAATCTAATGGCGCAAGGTCAAAAAATGGAATAACTTGCTTAATAATGGAATTAAGAACAAAATGTATAGAACAGCAATTGTAGAACATCAATAGCTTAGCAAGACTTGTCCTACTACATTTGTCGATCGGACTCATAGTAACGGAGATATTTTGTATTATTGAAATTTCCTCGCCCCTAACCCCCCTCCCTATCTCCGAATTCAGTCATTAAGTAATATTATATAATGAAACAATTAAATATTGAGTATGGTATTAATACAATAAACATTTTCGACGAAAGAACGTAAAATCTTACATAACGTATTTGCGAGTACCGCACACAGTAAAAGTTCACTGAAAACAATATTTGGTATTTAAGCATAGAATAAAGCGGTTCATGATATAACAGCTTATTGTTAATATGACATGAGCAAAAGTTAATTAGCTCGGTTAATATTCATGATAGAGAAAATATGTATATAACAACATATAGAAAATTAAATTCGGAATAACATTGGATGTTATTCAAGTCAGAGAATTCATAATTCTCTGAGTTGCGTGACTAGGGGAAGGGCCTGTGTAACAATGCAGCCGTTGTCATAGTTTCTTCTTTGTATTATGTTGTCTCTTGATGAGGCATCATGTTGACGCGAAACTAGTCGAGAAATAAAAATAAGTTTAATAATCATATGAGGTTTTTTTTCCAACCTTCTGCCCTTAGATTGTTCAGCAATGGCATATGGTAATCTATTCTCTGTTCCCGTCAGTAAGAACTCTATCCAAGCAAGACTCACAAGTTAAACTGGACTTGATACGTTTATTCATAGGTTTGTGCGATAGTGGACTACACTGATGACGTTAAACGAAAGAAATACAAATAACTTCTAAACAAGTGTTTCCGTTAAAAAGCCAACCATTACTGGTAATATTTGTGCAGAGTCAACTTTCAAAGAAATACCGCCCTCCCCCAATCTTAAGTACCTGGAGTTATCCTCTCCTAACCAGATACGGGTTCAGATTGAACCCGACCTTTGCATTTCAAAACTAAATTTAAATCATTTATTAACGTCAACTTTCTGCAACTAATGTTAATTGGGACGGGTTATCTACAGATTACCAACCTCTCCTATCCAGGATGGGACCACGGATTTTATTTAATGAATTCTGTCACTATATAAATTCCTCTGCCCAGGCGGGAATTGAACTCGCCACTCTAGGCTTACCATCAAGGCCAACGCTTTAACTCACATGGCAAACCTGTGCCCCTATTTCAAAAATAATGAATAAGCTAAACAGATTTCACATAAAAAATTGTCTAACTTCGTGAAAAAAATATGACGATTTTATTCGTTTATTAGTTACCTTTTTATTTTTGTTATTGTTGCTTGTTGTTAAGATATTTGTTATTATTACTTGTTGTTAAGGTATTTGTTATTATTACTTGTTGTTAAGGTATTTGTTATTATTACTTGTTGTTAAGGTATTTGTTATTATTACTTGTTGTTAAGGTATTTGTTATTATTACTTGTTGTTAAGGTATTTGTTATTATTACTTGTTGTTAAGGTATTTGTTATTATTACTTGTTTTTAAGGTATTTGTTATTGTTCCTTGTTGTGAAGGGTATTTGTTATTATTACTTGTTGTTAAGGTATTTGTTATTATTACTTGTTCTTAAGGTATTTGTTATTGTTCCTTGTTGTGAAGGGTATTTGTTATTATTACTTGTTGTTAAGGTATTTGTTATTATTACTTGTTCTTAAGGTATTTGTTATTATTACTTGTTCTTAAGGTATTTGTTATTATTACTTGTTCTTAAGGTATTTGTTATTATTACTTGTTCTTAAGGTATTTGTTATTATTACTTGTTGTTAAGGTATTTGTTATTATTACTTGTTCTTAAGGTATTTGTTATTATTACTTGTTGTTAAGGTATTTGTTATTGTTACTTGTCTTTAAGATATTTGTTATTATTACTTGTTGTTAAGGTATTTGTTATTATTACTTGTTGTTAAGGTATTTGTTACTGTTCCTTGTTGTTAAGGTATTTGTTATTATTACTTGTTGTTAAGGTATTTGTTATTGTTCCTTGCTGTGAAGGTATTTGTTATTATTACTTGTTGTTAAGGTATTTGTTATTGTTCCTTGCTGTGAAGGTATTTGTTATTATTACTTGTTGATAAGGTATTTGTTATTGTTCCTTGCTGTGAAGGTATTTGTTATTATTACTTGTTGTTAAGGTATTTGTTATTGTTACTTGTTGTTAAGGTATTTCTTGTTATTGTTAAAACCCATGAATAAAATAGTAATAATAGTTACCTTTAATTGTGAAGTTGTCTGTTCGTTTTTATAGTATAGTGTTGGCTGTTGGGTAGAAGAGCTCATTGAATTGAGTAATGTATAGCTTTTGTATAAAAGGCAAATAGGTGGCGTTTACCCATTCAAAGGCTCTTTAGCAATAGCCCAGTGAATGGAGGACGTGGAAAGTTGAAAATAAACTGGCCAGTTCCTTCCTTTAAAATTTAATGTACTATTCTTATTTAAGGAGTCTCTCAGGCCTGATTAACTCCCGGACTATTCACGGAACAATTTCTAAGCAAAATGAACAAGGGATTATCCCACACACCCATAGTTCAAGTCCCATTGAAGTAACGGCATTATAAAATTGACTTAACAGACCGTGCACTCCACCTCCCCCCCCCCGATTTGACATGCTCTAGACATAAACATATTCTACAGTTTTATACATTTGATCTATATTTTCATTGTGCATGGCTTTGGATCACTGACATATATTTCTATCAAGTTAAACATTTCATCGGGTGTCTCCAAAACTGCTCGTACTTAACTGATCAGAATCTCAAAATACCATCTTTTATTAAAATTCTTTCTCTCCTTCAACACCATTGTCATCCGAAATAAAATGTTTAACCTGATGATAGAAATATACGTCAGTGATCCAAGGCCAAGCATAATAAAAATATAGCTCTAACGTAGAAAACTGTTAAAGAATATTTTTATGTCTAGAGCTAGAAAATTTTAAAATGTATATTAATTGTAAAATTAAATAATAACAAATAAACGTGTAAAGTTAAATAAAACCGTTTAAAAATAGTATTCATATATCAGCGTTATTATTGATAATTTTTATATACTTATGTATTTAATTAATAATATATTTCTTGTATAATATTAAATATTTCCCTATACCAATTATATTTTTGACAAAAGCATTCGAATTTTCTTTAAATATTTAGAACGCGCTAAAAATTAAATGGAAATACGTGGCGCAAATGGGAAATATGCTTAGTTAACGCAGCCCCTGCAAGGCGGAGTTTATATCGTCTTTTCATGGGTACGATCGATGGACATTTGGTGAAATTTTTCGTCGTAAGCACAACCAGAATAGCTGATTTCCTTTAAGAAAAATCTGTTTAAGAAACACGCACAAATTATTTGAATGTAAAACACTTTTACGGTACAATTATCAATAGTTTTATATTAAAAATGTATGACAATTTTTATAAAATAACGTAAAAAGTAATAATCGCATACATCAATGAAGAAGGGGACGTGATAGAAATTATTTATACACCTACACCATTTTAAATTTTAGTTAACCGACTTTTAACCACAACACTTTATATTTATGTAAATTAATATAAAATTGTTCGAGTAACCGTTGTAGTGAAATTCTCAATATACTGATGTAATTTGACGTGAAATACTTTTCATTCTGTCGCGATAAGATTGTATCTGTTGAGGTTCCCATATCTTGGCTGTATGACATTTTCCTTATCTCAGTTAAATGGGTCGAAAATGCTGTAGAAGGAATATGGAAAAAAAGGAGGTTTTATATTAAGATACTAATAGTAATGAGCATACGATTGAAAAAAGAATATTAAGTGTAGTAATGAACCCAACAAGGATTTCTACTTGTTGTAGGGAGGCTATTTAACTGTAGCTTGAGAGTAGAGGCCTGGCCGTTCTGTTATTACAGCTGGACGGGGCATCCAGTTCCCTTGGCCCACCATCGAATATTGCTATTTATCCCAGGTTCCTTGGTCCCTAGCCATCATTTATCTTCCAATGACTGCATTTAGACAGATGGTAAAATGAAGTCACTCACTTCCGATGATCAACCACGCTCATGCGAAAGGAAATAGATTTCATGCAGAGGCTTCATAAACTAAACAGATCTCCCATGTGAAGTTTTACAATAGATAAATCTACATACTGCTAACACGTAACACCACCATGAATATTAAGTTAATAAATTTTCCAACAGGGAGCGTCTGAATTTTAAACAAACGGGTGTACCAACCGCTCAGAGCTGAAAAGATAGATAGAAAGATTCTTCACTGGAAAGACAAACAATTACTGAAATATATCTGGATATAAAATATTAATGAATCAGAATATTTTCAACTCAATTACTCAAATTTTAATAGTCCGAGAACAAAAAAAGGGCGATCGACAGAACGCATTTGCATATATCTCACACAGCAGAAGTTCAATGAAAACAATAATTGGTATTTAACTTTGGAATGAAGTTGTTCATTATATAAGAACTTATTATTAATATGACATGAGTAGGAGTCGGGGTTTGCTGAAGGCTGAAAACTGAAAAATGCAAATATCTTAGTTAATATTCAAGATAGAGAATAAATGTATACAACAATATTTATAGAACATTTAATTTACAATAAGATTAGTTCTATATAATTTTCCTATATTAACAGAGGTATTTCGAATGTTCGAAAATCCACCTCTAAATCCCCACTCTCCCGCTGGTCTGATTTCAGCCATTAACGAGCTTGATCTTTCTTTTTACAGAAAACGATTAAATATCGACTTTGGTAACGAGAAAACAAAAATAATTGTGACCGCCAGAGCATTAACAGACACATGTATGTATATGTGTGCACACACACACACACATATATATATATATATATATATATATATATATATATACATAGACAGATAGGTAGATAGATAAATAGACATGATTTTGAATGGACCTCATTTTCATCATCTCGATCGATTGACAAATGAAGCAATTTTTCGAAAATCGTGTCATGAATACATACTCAATAACTAATTTCCCTTAAGGGAAATCTGCCAAAATAGGGAACATGTGAGTATATTAACATATTTCCCTTAAAGAAAGCAGCTAACAGAATACTGCACTCTTGTAGAGATTTTCGACGAATTTCTTCTCTATCCTACCTAGGTAATGAAGAAGATCAGTTCAGTTCAAAACACTGTGTGTATGTGTGTGAGTACACACACACACACACACACATACATGATATGCGTTTAATCTGAATAGCTGATTTCCCTTGAAGGGAAATCTACTAACACAGACGCGAGGCGTTGAGATCAAGAAGGTTGCCTTAGGAGATGTGAATTGATCGAGTTGGTTGTTACAGTACTGACCTACATATCACGAGGTCATGGTTCGTTCCCCATCATATTCGATCGCATATTAAAAAAAAGAAGAAAGTAAAATCGGATTATTTACGGACGGTGGCTTGAGCCAATTCCATGAATAAATTAAATTGTCTGTTGTGCATCAACGTTGGAGTGTTATAGGTATAATGAAAAAGAAGAGAAAATAGAGAGTAAGAGAAATCTAGAAGTCAGCCTTCATCTCTGCCCTGTCAACTCAATTCTAGATCTGGTTCGAAAATCTGAAATACGTCTGTTAAATTCTTATTGACTTTGAACCTCTCTTATATTACATTTGGGCTAGAACTTCATCTGACCATGTCAATTACTTACATCTCAGCGTCAACAAGGGTTTACAGCCCTTGAAATACTTGGACCTCTACAACAAACTGAAAGTGAGTCATCCTATAAGCTTTTCAAGTATGATTTTCAGAATGCTGTAACGAGGGTGTATTAGACAATAAGCCATTCAATATTCTTCTTTGATTCTAATATGATCAAAGAGCTGGCCTTGCATGAAGGCAGTATCGCATTGCCATTCAGTTGTAGCACTTTTCCTCAATCTTGATTTAAATTGACACTTACCCTTGGTTAAATTGATACCCTTTGGTTTTAGCAGATTTCCCTTAAGGGAAATAAGTAATTGAGGTCGTACTCATGACGCGATTTTCGAACTTTTTCTTCAAATGTCCATCGATCCGACCTATCAGATGACGAAAATGAGGTCCGTTCAAAATTGTATATATATATATATATATATATATATATATATATATAAAATTGTAACCTCTGTCTGTACATTGATTTTTTTGATATATAATCGTTATATAAAAAAAAAAGATCAAGTTCGTTAACGGCTGAAATCGGACGAAGGCGAGGGAGGGGGGTTTAGAGAAGGACAATTTCGAAAATTCTTAATATCTCCGTTATTATGCGTGGGATCGAAAAATTTTGCGTCGGAAGAACCAATCTTATTCTAAATGTAATGTTCTATAAATGTTTTTATATACATTTATTCTCTAACATCAATATTACCTGAGATATTTGTATTTTTCAGTTTTCGGGCTTCAGTAAAACTCCGCTCCTACTCATGTCTTATTAACTTAAAGCTTTTATATTATGAAGCATTTTCTTTGAAGCCTAAATACCATATATGGTTCTAATTGAACTTTTACGTTCCAAATAAATGTAAATACGTGACGCACATGGGAAATCTGCTTGCTTAGTAACCCCTGAGTGACGGACTATTACTTTCCTAGGGGCAGTCATTCATGAACAATTTACAATAAGGCAACTAGTAGGGTGCACCTCGAGACATAAAAGAAAGAGGTAGACCCATTCAGCATTTCACTGGACAAATGAAAGGTGGCTTTAGGGGTTTTAAAAATTCGTAATTGGAGATCAGAAACGGCCGATCTGAAGTAGTTTAAATTGGTAGATGTTCCGGTCATTAAAAGACTGTATCCCTCTTGAGAATGAGATATAATCAATGGAGCCAAACATCACAAAGCCTGTCCTATTAAAAGATAATAAAAAGGTGGTGCATAGATTGTTTATTTTGCAAAGGGTTTCGGTGACTGAGGTTGCTGACTAATTGACTCAACGAAACCGGTTGTGAATAAACGATTTATGCAAGAGGGCTACCGTTTTTTTTTCTTCTCCTTTAATTGGATTGGATCGTGTAACATTCCCAGTACGAATTAAGTCTTTTCTTTTTTTTTTTTTTGGATCTGTCCTTTCAGTATAAACCAGCTATACCAATCTACCAAGTTCTTTTTTCGAATATTGTTCCGTATTCCATCTTATCGCAGGAGACAAAGAAACATTATTCGAAGATACTAAATTGTTTTCACAAGGATGAGTGAAGTAAAAGTCCGTAACGCAGGGGCTGCGTTACCTAAGCAGATTTTCCACGTGGGTAACGTATTTTCATTTATCAAATCAAAACGTAAAAGTCCAATGAGAACAATATTTAGTATTTAGGCTTAAAATAAAGTGCTTCATAACATAATAGCATATTGTTAATATGAGATGAGTAGGAGTGGGGGTTAATTAAAGACCAAAAACTAAAAAATGCAAATATCTCGGTTAATAATCAAGATAGTGAAACAATGCACATAAAAACATTTGCAATAAGATCTGTTCTATACAATTTTTCGATCCAACGCATAATAACGAAGATATTAAGAATTTTCGAAATTCTCCCCCTCTAACCACACCTCGCCCGGCCCGATTTCAGCCGTTAACGAACTTGATCTTTCTTTTTATACAGAATCATTATATAACAATTTTGGTAACGATAAGGCAAAAATTGCGACCGCTAAAGCGATAACAGAGAAAAATATAGATCTCTCTCTCTCTCTCTCTCTCTCTCTCTCTCTCTCTCTCTCTCTCTCTCTCTCAATATATATATATATATATATATATATACTAACGGACCCGACAGACGATGTCCTGAATGAAATTTTTTAGCGATTAGGATATTAAATTTAATAATCCTATGTTTAAAACAAAAGCTACAAAATATCACGAATTATTTTATTCAGGCCTCCCTTATAACCCCCACTCCCGTTCAAACCTAAAAATTGCAATATAGCTAATAATCATGGTGTCCAATAAAATTGTTGGTTCTATCTTTAATTTTTTAGTGTACATCTCATTTATACTTTGTTATACGACAAAAGTGAATATAACACAAATTACTCTAAATAAGAAAATAAACAACTTTTATATGTGCACATTTGCCGAAAAACCAATAGGAAACGAAATATTGCTATTTTTAATTTTAGGCCTCCCTTACAACCCCCTCTCCTGCTTCAACTGCCTGGCTGATTTGTGACTCTAAACCATCCAGAGCATCACCCAAACTCTTACAAAAAAATTCATTCAAATCGGTCCAGCCGTTTAGGAGGACACATACACACGTACAGCAGAATTATATATATATATATATATATATATATATATATATATATATATATATATATATATATATATATACATACACACACACTTTTGAACAGACTTCATTTTCGTCATCTCCTAAGTAGGATCGATGGACATTTGAAGAAAAATTTCCAAAATCGCGTCATGAGTACGACCTCAATGGCTGATTTGGGAAATCTGCTAAAAACTATGCATGTGTCGACATACATTTGAAATCGAAATTGAAAATGTCTAAACCTATACAAATGTTTTTTACAAATACTTCCGTGCTTGGTCGAAAGTCCCTGAAGAGAAAGTAAGTTAATATCATTGATGGGAGGTTATTCTGATTGATAGCTATATGAATATTTCACAAAATAGCCCAGGTAATAAGAGACCGGGAGTATTGACCGCGTGTGAAAAGCTTAATAATGCAAATGCCCGATGAAATGTTGCCCAAGCTGGAAATTGATTCATTGTAATTCTTTTAAAAGAACCTTGGCGGTCTATAATGATATAAAACTTTATTATGATTTAAAAAATTAACTTCAATATTAACTAAGAGAAAGCTTCTAGTTATATATACAGAGTCCTCACTGGAGCCTGCGCCAAGAAAGGAATAAATAATTTAATTTTATTTATGAAGCAGTACTTGTCCGAGATGACTATGCTATAGGGTTCAAACGATTTCGAAAATTTAAAAAATAAATAATTATGTTAGTTTCTATAAATGTTATTTAAATTTCCAACAAAGTATTACATCTATATTTTAGCAGATTTCCCTTAAGCGAAATCAGCTATTGAGGTCGTACTCATGACGCGATTTTCGAAAAATTTCTTCAAATGTCCATCGATCCTACCCAGGAGATGACGAAAATGAGGTCCGTTCAAAATTATATATATATATTTGTCTGTTAACGCTCTAGCGTTCGCAATTTTTGTTTGATCGTTACCAAACTCAATATTTAAATGTTTTATGCCAAAAGACAGATCAAGTTCATTAATGGCTGAGATCGGACCAGTGGGAGGAGGGGAGGGGGGCGTTATCGAAAATTCGAACTCATTTACCATACGTCGCATCAAAAAATTGTATAGAATCAATCTTATTCCGGATTGAATTTACTATAATAATATAATATTGTCCTATACAATTATTCTCTATCTTGAATATTAACCGAGATATTTGCATTTGTATTAAGTGGGTGTGCTTGGCAGAAGCCGGCTATATTCGGGACTTACCGCCAAAAGCTAGTTCTGCCATTTCCGTAACTATTCGTCCCTCGTGAATTGGTTTAGAGATTCGTTTCTACTACTGTTATTATTAACCGAGATGTTTACGTTTTTATTAAACGTGGGCGGCTAACGGACGAATGAGTTTCCCACCAAATGCTAGTTCGGCCGTTCCCGTAAATGTTCGGCTCTCGTATGGAGATTTCTCTATTGTATAACTTCACGTGGGAAATCTGCTTAGTTTACGCAGCTCCTGCGTGACGGACTTTTTATTAGTTATGACAGGTAGATATTCATTTAGAATGTAATTTTATTTTTGGTAGAAATTTTAAGATTTCATAGCTATACAAAATTTTGAGCAGGGTTTACTTGAGTATTTTCCTTTCACTAATGTTTAATGCATTTCCTTGTCAGTTAAACGTGACGTGAATTATTTGTAGTTTTTAGTTATATTTCCAGAATAAGGGAGTATATGGTGCCCTTACTAAGGGAGAAACACATAGTAGAATTTGATATAAGGTAGCACTCCGAAAATGTGATTTTCCACTAAATTATAACTCCCTGACTTTGTTATTCCCTTAACAATTACATGCGTGAGGAATAAATTACAAAAACATTGCTTGAATAACACCGCAAGGGAAATCCAAAAAGGAGTTTAGGAATTTTAATAAACTTTTATTTTAAAATATTTCCAACGAGCTATTAAACTAAACTGTATTAACATAATATATGCTATATCTTCACTGCAATTACTTTTACGGAAAAAAGTAAAGTGTACTCTTAAGTACTAACACTGTTTTTGTGGATTTAAAAAGTTTGACATCGTTACTTCAGCAAAGGGAATTTCACTGGTTCCCTCAGGCAGGTAAATTCACGATTTTAGCAAATTTTCCTTAAGGAAGGGTCGTGATTTTCGAAAAATCTCTTCAAAAGTCCATCGATCCTACCAAGGAGATAATAAAAATGAGGCTAGTTCAAAATTAGACATTGATGTACAGACACACACACACTCACATACTTGTCTGTTCGTCGTATCGTTATAAACCGTCATTTAAGAAAATAGAATTTTTTATAATGGACAATGTTTTAATTTCGCTGTTGACAAACCTTGCCCCCTTTGCAATTCAGGACAAGACTGCTTCTCTCATTTTTTCCTTGAATGCCAAATAAATAATTACTTTAGAACATATTTTATTCAAAAATATTTGTTTAATTCTATTGATATTGTAACATTATTATGTATTCGTACAGAAGACCAATTACATAATGTATTCTTATACATAGTTAATTGTTTAAAAATTAGAAAATGTATTATTTAGTTTGTAATTCCTCATTTTGCTATATTAAAATATAAGTACATATATTCCTTTGTCTAAAATATTTATATTATTTTGGTTTCACTTCGTTCTAATTTTTGTTTCTGAGTTGGATACTGTAAGATTATTTAATTCCTATGTTTTGTAAAACAATTAATTTTACTTTATTCTCAATTTATATCTTATTTTATTGCTACTATTTCTGTATTATTTCTAATGTGTTTTGTTTGTACCCCAAGTAACAGGATCATATTCTGTAATGCATTATGTAACCGACACCCCATCAGTATGGGCTTATCCTGAAAACTGATGTATTTAAATAAATAAATATACCCATATTACCAAACACGATATATAAGCGTTTCATGTAAAATTAAAGATGAAGTTCATTAATAATTGAAATAGGCCGGGGGGGAGGGTTTAGAGGGGGGAAATTCGAATATTTGAAATAAATCCTTTATTATATTTCGGGTCGAACAATCTTATATTATCAATCTTATTGAACATGAAATTACATATAAATGTTCTTATATACATTTTTTCTGTATCATGAATATTAACTGAAATAATTAGTTTTTTAGTTTTCAGCATTCTGTATATGTAAATGTTCTATGTAAAACTAGTTGTTAACGGCTGTAATCAAAACAGCGGGGGGGGGGGGGGGTCTTCAGAAGGGGAATTTAGAAAATTCAAAATATCTCCGTTATTATGAGTTGGATCGAAAAATAGTATAGAACCAATCTTATAGCAAATGTAATGTTCAATAAATATTTTTATATTGATTTTGGCTCTGCCATAATTGTTAACCGTGATATTTTTAGTTTTCAGCCATCACTAAACCCTCTCTCTTACTCATGCCATATAAACAATATGCAGTTATATCATGAGCCACTTTATTATAAGCATAAATACCAAATATCTATTCCATGAGACCTTTATTATAGATTATGGGACCCGGTATACTAGGGGTTTAGAGGGGAGGGATCCGAAAATTCAAAATACTTCAGCTGAAATGAGTCGGATCATAAAATGTTATAGAATCAATCTTGGTAAACTATTGATTTAGAGCCATCCCTCGGCAACCATATATCGTCGTTTGGCACTAAAAGGGTCCTAAAAGATTCTACAGTCTACGCCTGGTGATTCTTTCCGTGAGCAGGAAGTCCTGATTTCAAAGGAAGCATTCACAACAGGAAAGGAGGCACAAGGACATGTAGTGGTTTCCAATGGTCTTCTGCATGGGACTATTGTATTGAATTCCCTCCTGGTCCGATTTCAGCCAAATGCAAAAAACTGATCATTAATTTTGCGTGAAACATTAGAGTGATTATAGACATACATATAAATTTGAACTGACCTTATTTTCTATGATGGATCGATGGGCATTCGAGGAAATATCGAGGAAACACTAATGAATACAACCTCAATAGCATAATTTGCTTAAGAGGAATCCGTTATAATATATTGTATATTATTCAGAATGTACACTGATGGCTCGAAAATTGCTGAGTCTTCCTCCTGCGCCTACTACGAAGAAATGCATGCCAAAAATTCAAGCTCAAAAAATTAACCAGCATCTATTCGGCCGAACTATTCGCAATTCAGTTCGCATTATATCACTGCATTTGCAACACTCAAACCAAAAAAACATCCTCATATCCACCGACTCGTTGAGTGCTCTAGTGAGTATTAAAGATATATTTACGAACAACCCAATAGTGCAAAAAATACATAATTATATACAAATGCACCTAGAGTTAAAAAGGGTCGTCTAGTTCATGTGGATTCCAAGCCAAGTGGGAATAAATGGAAATGAAAAAGCAGATGTAGCAGCCAGAGAAGCCCATCAACTCGACTCCATCACCCCAACAACAATTACATCTTCAAAACTCTATCAACCACTCAAAGAAGATATTGATAAAAAATCGCGACAAATCTGGAACGAAACCCAGAACAATAAACTAAAAACTAATAAAACCTCTATCAGTCCATGGAAATATTCGACAAGAGATAACAGAAGATATGAAGTTGTACTGGGAAGACTCCGAATGGGACACACAAGATTTAAGCATTGTTATCTTATGACAAAAGACCAACCCCCGAAATGTAGGTAGTGTAACACAGACCTAACTATCTACCACATATTAATGGAATGTCATGCGTATACAAATATTCGAGACGAATGCAATATTTCCAATAATATAGCAGTGGCTCTTTGGGATGACCCCAAAGAGATAGATAAATTGTTTAATTTTATGAAAATTACAAATTTGTATAAAGACAATAATAATTACAAATATTTTTTATCCTCGTTTGTATTGTTAAATTTAAAATTGCGAGGATATAATTACAATACAAATTTACAAAATTACAATATTGACAATTTACATAAACACAGTTTACTCTCAAAATGGAGGTACTTAACCAAAACGAGAGCTATAGATTTTACAGGGCGATGATAACCTAGTGGTTTTTTGCCCTAAAACCTTATGAAACAACAAACTATATTATTCAATATTAGGGATGCCGTATATCAGACCTAAAATATATTCATATTTTATAGTATGTATAAATATAAATTAATATTATTATGGTAAAATTAAAAATTCATTTTTAAGCGAGGGTGGCTGCCATTTGTACGAAAAAGGATTTAAAAAAGTTATTAGATATGATTAAAAGTCAACAGTAGACTTAGATATGACAGAAAGTAACAGAAGAAAAAGTATAAAACATAATAGAAACCTCTTAATAATTTGGTTTAATTACTGTAATGATTAATTTAATCAACATGACACGAAAGGAAGAAGGTCCATCACGCAGGGGCTGCGTAAACTAAGCAGATTTCCCACGTGAAGTTATACAATAGAGAAATATCCATACGAGAGCCGAACTGTTACGGCAAAGGGCCGAACTAGCTTTTGGCGGGAAACTGTCATTCGTTATCGGCCCAAATTTAATAAAAAGGCAAATATCTCGGTAAAGTATATTTAATTTTGAACGGACCTCATTTTCGTCATCTCCTGGGTAGGATCGATGGACAATTGAAGAAAATTTTCGGAAATTGCGTCATGAGTACGACCTCAATAGCTGATTTCCCTTATCTGAAATCTGCTAATAAAATTGACAGGAAAAATAAATCAGTGGTTCAGTAATTTCAAATGAATTGTTTTTTTTGTGTTTTTTTCAAAATAATTTAAAATAAACAGCTGCTTAATGATTAAAACTAATTCCATTCAGAAGTTTTCAGTTTGAATGACATGAGCTTTTCAATTGAAACTCTATTTAGGTTGTGAACGTATGCTCTCCATGAATAAGCTGGTAATGAGAGCTATAGTTGTCTGTACGAGGAATACAAGCGGCGGGTCTATATTTGTCCTAAAAGGATAATTAAGCATTAATTGGTGCTAACTTCCTCCAGTTGAACCAGAGTATGTGTAATACACAGGACACAGGTCGAGACATTCTATTATTCATGGTGTCCCATTAACATTTCTGGATATTTTAATGCATACAATTTGCATACACGTATAAAGTACAAAACGTCCGTTACACAGGGGCAGCGTGAACTGCTAAGCAGATTCCCCACGTGCTCGTCTAGCACACTGGTGATCTCATCTCATCAAATATTCTCTATTTCTAAGTAAAAAAAAAATGTCCGTCACGAAGGGGCTGCGTAAACTAAGCAGATTTCCCACGTGAAGTTATACAATAGAGAAGTCTCCATACGAGAGCCGAACTGTTACGGCAAAGGGCCGAACTAGCTTTTGGCGGGAAATTCAGTCTTCCGTTACCGGTCCAAATTTAATAAAAATGTAAATATCTCGGTTAATATTCAAGATAGAGAATAAATGTATATAACAATATTTATAGTAAATTTAATTTGCAATAAGATTGATCAAGACGTATGGTACCGGAGATATTTCGAACTTTCAAAAATCCCCCCTCTAAACCCCCTCTCCCACTGGTCCGATTTCAGCCATTAAGGAACTTGATATGTCTTTTTGCATAAAACGACTAAATATCGAGTTTGGTAAAAATCAAACAAAAATTGCTACCGCTAGAGCGTTAACAGAAATATATATATATATATATATTTAATTTTGAACGGACCTCATTTTCGTCATCTCCTGGGTAGGATCGATGGACATTTGAAGACAATTTTCGAACATCGCGTCATGAGTACGACCTCAATAGCTGATTTCGAAAATTCGAAATATCTCTATTACTATACTTTGGATCGAAATATTGTATTAAAACAATCTAATTGCAAATTAAATTTACTATAAATATTGTTCCATACATATTTTCCGTATAATGAGTATTACCGGAGATATGGGGATTTTTTAGTTTTTCGCTTTCAGTTAAGCCCCACTCCTACTAGTGTCATATTAATAACAAGCTGTTATATCATGAACCATTTCATTACAAGGCTAAATACCAAATATTGTTTTCATTGAAGTTTTATTTTGTGAGATATATGCAAATACATTCTGTAAACCCCTTCCCACATTTTTTTTTGTTCTTGGATTACTAAATTTTAAGTGATTAAGATAAAACTGATTCTGATTCATTACAAATTACTGCACTAGCTTTAGTAAATTGTTTTCAAAAAAATTAATATGTTATATTCAGATATATTTCATTAATTGTTTGCCTTTCCGGTCTATCTATCTATTCAGCGCTACAAGGTTGGCTGGCCTGTTTCTTTGCAATTCTGCCGCTTTCCGTTGTAGAGATTATTCACTTGTATAGTAAATTGACTAAAAGATTTCTCATTACCTTTTGTATTTATTCACTTAACATTCACGGTAGTGTTACCTGTGTGTATATTTATCTATTGTAGACCTTCGCGTGAGAAATCTGCTTAGTGTACGCAGCCTGCGTGACGGGCTTTTTCAGTTTTTCAAGACGATGTGGCAAAACTTTTTTTTAGTGTGCATGGGGGGTTGGAAAAAAATAAAATACAGACTCTGTGGCTATTCTAAAACACGAACTGACGAAGTAGAATGGTGGATTTAATAAAATAAAATCATTAAAATTAACATGTTATATTCAGATATATTTCGTTAATTGTTTGTCCTTCCGGTCTATCTATCTATTCAGCGTTACGAGGTTCGCTGGGCTGTTTGCTTGCATTTCTCATTCCCGTTTGCATTTATTCACCTGTATGTATATTTGTCTATTGTAAACCTTCGCGTGGGAAATTTGTTTAGTTTACGCAGCCCCTGCGTGACGGACTTTTGCTTATATGACATGAGTCGGAGTGGGGGATTAGCGAAGAATGAAAACTAAAAAAAAATGCAAATATCTCCGTTAATATTAAATATAGAGAATAAATGTATATAACAATATGTATACTACATTTAATTTGCAATAACATTGGTTCTATACATTTTTCAGATCCGAAGCATTATATATATACAGTATGATCTTTGTAGCATGACATGAGGTTGGGGTGTGATAAAGGGAATGTCAGAGCGAGTGGACGGAAGTAGGGAAATGGAGCTCGTTAAGAGTAGCCAATTTTTTCTCAATCAGCGCGGTTCATTCTGTACGTTTCTCCTCTTCACCTAAACGAGTTCAACTTCATAAAAAAATTGAGGGCTTCATTCAACGAATTTCTCCAAATCTCATTAATAGAAAATATTATGATCGGGTATAGAAAAGTCATGTGGTATTAGAGGCTTTCTTCAGTTATTTACGTTCCTAACAGAAGATATATTGTAGAGGTCAGTCAATGAATGAAAAAATGGAACCTAGGAGGAAATGAAATGTGTTTATTTCACTAAAATGGTAGTTTCTACTATTATACATTCATTATAAAATTACGTCAAATTCTATGTATACATATTATAAAATCCGTCAATTTAAATAACTATTCACAATAAACTAATTTCGTTAACAATCTTAATACCACTATAAACATATAAAAAGCATTTTAGCAGATTTCCCTTAGGGGAAATCAGCTATTGAGGTCGTACTCATGACGCGAGTTTCGAAAAATTTCATCAAATGTCCATCGATCCTACCCAGGAGATGACGAAAATGAGGTCCTTTCAAAATTATATATATATATATATATATATATATATATATGTCTGTTAACGCTCTAACGGTCGCAATTTTTGTTTGATCGTTACCAAACTCGGAATTTAATCGTTTTATGTAAAAAGGAAGATTAAGTTCGTTAATGGCTGAAATCGGACCAGTGGGAGGGGGGGGGGGGGGTTATCGAAAATTCGAATTAACGCCGTTACAATACGTCGGATCAAAAATTTGTATAGAATCAATCTTATTGCAGATTGAATTTACTATAAATATTGTTCTATACATTAAATTCTCTATCTTGAATATTAACCGAGATATTTACATTTTTTATTAAACGTGGGCGGCTAACGGACGAATGAGTTTCCCGCCAAAAGCTAGTTCGGCCGTTTCCGTAACTGTTTGTCCTTCGTGAATTGGTTTAGAGATTCGTTACTACTGCCGTTATTAGTAGGCAGATTTCTCTATTGTAAAACATCGCGTGGGAAATCTGCTTAGTTTACGCAGCCCCTGCGTGACGGACTTTTTTAATTTAATGACATGCAAATGTATTAAAGGATGACAAGCTTTATAAATGATGAGAAACTTCTGCCATCTTAATGAGACAATGTACTTGATCATAAATTATAATTTTTTGCTCGAGTTTTATTAAAAACATTTTGTAGTTTTATATAGTAATTGAACATTTTTTGATAATCACAGATAACAAAAGAAAGGCCTCGTTCCGTCATAGTTGTTTATTCTATGCGACAGAGCACTTTCAGAGCATACGCTCCATTATCAGTGCCGGCTTATGTTGTGCTAACGTTGAACTC
>CM032233.1:103855000-103882500 GCA_019009955.1 Riptortus pedestris
TAACAAACTTGATCATTTACATAAAACATTCGAAAATCGTGTTTGGTAGCGCTCAAACAAAAATAGCGAGAGCGTATTGAACGGACCCCTCGCTAGGGCGGCCGTTTCCGTAACTGTTCTTCCCTCGTGAATAGGTTTAGAGATTCCTTACTGCTACTGTTATTGTTAGATTTCTCTATTGTAAAGCCACGTGGGAAATCTGCTTAGTTTACGCAGCCCCTGCGTGACGGACTTTTTATTTATTGATAGTAATATGATTAATGACCCTATTGTAATGTATAGAAATTTCATTGATGTTATTGTTTTTCGTGCATAGCTTTGAAGATGGAGACAATAGTCTTCGAAAGCGCTTAGCGCTGAAATAAAAATTTGTGAATAATTGGAAGTCTTTTTCTCTCTCCAAGTACACGATATACTTCACTTCCAACACCACCGCTGTGAAATAAGTTTCCAAATAAATTTACGCAATCATATAATTATAAATAGCGCTGTTTCCGGGGTTCTATGATTATTACATATTAAATTCTTTTAGTTTTTGAACTAATAAATATGGTAAAAGAAGATAACAATTATCTCGAACTTTATAATGTACAATATTTCTCGATGTATATTTGAAGTAAGTTTTTGAAAATTGCGTCATGAGAACAACCACAAAAGCTGATCTTGTGAGAAATCTAAAAACGCGAATGTTGGAACATTTCATTTTTTTTCGTGCAATTTATGTGAATTTTCAAACATTTAATACACTAGTTAATAAGTCTTATTGAATTTTGTGCGTAGTGGAAAAAAACAGGGGGGAAATGATTAACTTCTATTACTTCTTTTCTTTCATATACAACTTGCTTTAGTGGTATGAAATTAAAAATTTAATAATTTTGGCGTTCAAATTTACTACTGATATTGTAATTGGAATTAATGTAATAGTATATGAAGAGAAAAATTTATACAGGTGAAGTTTCATTTCAAGGTTAGTTCCACGACTGGTGGAGGTCTATACATGGAAGCATTTTGATAAAAGGGTGAAAAGGTATTTATGACCCGTTTAACTGTTTCCAGAATCCAATATAGAAGCGTTGTCAGGCTGAAGCTTTATTAACACGAAAGCTCGTAATTTAATACATCATCCTCTCACACGATACCAATTCAATTATCGGCTCTCATTACGTGCAATTAACTCGTGATATTGGAAGCATTTTCTAGGGTGTCTGGGAGCTTAGCCAGCAGCCTTTTATTCGCCCAGTAAGGAAAAGTGTGGAGGTGGGTCAACTTAACGTGCCTTATAGGTTTAGCAGATTTCCCTTGAGGCAAATCAGCTATTGAGGTTGTACTCATGACGCGATTTTCAAAATATTTCTTCAAATGTCCATCGATCCTACCCAGGAGATGAAGAAGATGAGATACGTTCAAAACTGTATATATATATATATATATATATCAAACATTTCACCTCCTAGAGCGTTAATATCCAAGCGGAGTGGAGCAGACATTCAATTCTTCAATATTTTATATTAATATAGTACAAAAATATACTATTTTTGCCCATGTTTTCTTTCACTAACAACATTGTTTGGGACGTTTATATTGAAGGAAAAGTCACTATTTTTGACTCCTTAAATAACGGGAGTCACAATTTAGAAACATTTAATTTATCCTATAAGATAACGTAACAGTATATGAAACATGGATGAAGGTAATTTCTGTATTTTTTCCCATTTTCGGTGGTTCTGGGCTCGAGTGGAATTTTTTTCGCTGTTCCCGATACATTTATTTGTTTTCTTTCCTGATATATATATATATATATATATATATATATATATATATATATATATATATAAGGGGCCCCAAGTTCCCGTGCCACCCCCTTAAATCTCCAATTATTTTAATACAAGGTTTGAAGATGTGCCATAATTGGGACCCCTGCAGAATCCTTTCAGTCCATAGTCCACTTCCTAACCTTCTCCAGAAACCATAACTTTTGCATTTCCAATGGAATCCCCTACTTTTTATGGCGGATTCTTGTACTAAATCAAATTAGAAACCAAGTTCATATCGGTGAATTTTTCGATTTGACGCATCCTTTAGCCGTAAAATGCACAAATATTTATTTCAGAAACGGCACATTTTATTGAAAAATTCTGTGCAATAAATGTTCTCAACAAAATTATGAATTGGGGTCGTGCTCATGACGCGATTTTAGAAAATTATTCCTCAAATCTCCATCCCAGGAGATGATGAAAATGGATATGTATGTCTATATATATATATATATATATATATATATATATATATAAATATATATATATATGTGTGTGTGTGTGTGTGTGTGTGTGTGTGTGTGTGTGTCTGTTAACACTGTAGTGGGCTTAATTTTTATTTGATAGTTACCAAACTCAATATTTAAACGTTTTATGTAAAACTAAAGATCAAGTTCGTTAACGGCTGACATCCGACCAGTGGAAGGGTGGTTCAGAGGGGAATTTCAAAAAATCAAAATACCTATAATATTAGGCGTCAGATCGAAATATTTTATAGAACCAATCTTATTGCAAATTTAATCTTCTATTAATGTTGTTATGCACGTTTTATTTTTCACAATGTTGATTATTGACGGAGATATTCGCATTTTTAAATTTTTTGTTTTCAGTAAACCCCCACTCCTACTCATGTCATATTACCAATATGCGGTTATATTATGAAGCACTTTATTTGAAGCCGAAATTCCAAATATTGTACTCTTTGAGCATTTACTTTTTGAGATAAATGCAAATACGTGACGCACGTGGGGAATAAGCTTAGTTAACTAGAGAATATGGTGGTGAGATAAGATGAAAGTGTTTTATACCAACAAGTGCGGAATCTGCTTAGTTTACGCAACACCTGCGTGAAGGTCTTTTTAAAATTATGCTTATATCCTTCTGGCGATTAACGAGGGGGACAGCTAAGACAAGCTATTCCTGCTAGACAAGCAGTACTGCTTGCTTGCGCGCACCGGAAAATTATGCAAACGACTTCAGTTTTTACGTCGTTGGCTCTCCGGCTAGAACGTTTTTCAAGGAGATCATTGTACCCGGAACCCTCTGGCGTGGACTTAACTTCCATTATCTTATCCCTCTTCTTCCTAAGGCGTGTGGATGATGCATTGCTCGTAACTGTTACTATTCTCCAGGCTCGGTGAAGTAAGTAATGCTCTTTTTGGTTTTTACTCTCATTAAAAACGGATGGAAGTTCCATTATTATGACAAGTTTCACATCAAAACTTTTGCACAATGTAATTAACCTGAAATAATTAAATTAAGGTTTCACTGAACTACCAGAGTGAATCTTATTTCGTTTAAGATTGCAACTATTATTTCAGCAATTATCACAGAGTTGAACTGTGGAAACTCATGTATGACATAATATGTTTCACTGAAACGAAAATTAAAATCGTTGGCATCGTGAAGGGCCCTGTCGCACCTTTTTTGGATATCCTAACTAATTGTGGTCGTACACACCCCCTTATATAGTAACATATTCAAGTAGCTACTCGTGGGTCTTGCAATCCTGAGTTGTCACCGCTGGAACGGATATTAGTCTACCCCTAAAACCAAATGAAATCCATTTCCCGAAAACTAATCGGTTTTCCCACCCATCGACATTCTATTCTCTAATCCTACCACAATAAGAGGCTTACATTAACAGGTCTTAAAGCTTAAGATTAACATGAGATGATTATTAATACAGGTGCTTTAATTGAAAATCGCATGAGTAGAACAATACGATTGGTTCGATTTAATTTTTCGATCCTACGAATTATAAAGGAGATAATTAGAATTTTCGAAATTCTCCACCCCTTTGATCCGATTTAATCTATTAACGAACTTTATTTTTACATTAAACGTATAGATATCCAGTTTGGTAACGTTGAAACAAAAATTACGACAGACCTTCAACAGACAAATATATATATACTATTATTTTTTATTTTATTTTTTGAACGGACCTCATTTTCGTTATCTCCTAGGAGGATCGATGGGCATTTGACGAAATTGTTCGAAAATAGCATCACGAGCACAACCTCATTAGCTGATTTCCCTTAAGGGAATATATTTGAGTTACGAGAAAATGTATGGAACAATTGTAGAACATCAATTCCAGGTTAACAAGATTGGCTATTTGATCATACTCATAATAACGGATATATTGCAATTATTGAGTATGACCGTTAGTGTTAAATGAAATAATTAATTGGGGCATAGATGAAATTAGTATACATATTCTAGCCACGCCCTCACCCGGCTTATTTATATCTCGTGTGTAATCAGCGTTACTGTAAAAAAGTCCGTCACGCAGGGGCTGAGTAAACTAAGCAGATTTCCCACTTGTGCCACGTATTTGCATTTATCTCAAAAGTAAATGTTCAATGAGAGCAATATTTGGTATTTATGCTTCATAATATAACAGTATATTGTTAATATTGCATGAGTAGGATGGAGGAGGGGGGTTACTGAAAGCCGAAAACTATAAAATGCAAGTATCTCGGTTAATAATCAAGGTATACAAAACAAAATTTATATAATATTACATTTGCAATAAAGTCGGTTCTATACAATTTTTCGATCCGATGCATAACAACGGAGATATTAAGAATTTTCGAAAGTCCTCCTATCTAAATCCCCCTCACACTGGTCGGATTTCAGCCATCAACGAACATCTTTCTTTTTACATAACACGATTAAATGTCGAGTTTGGTAACAATTAAACTAAGATTGCGACCGCCAGAGCGTTAACAGACAAATATTAATACATATATGTATATATATATATATATACATATATGTATATATATATATATATACATATATGTATATATATATATATATATATATATATATATATATATATATATATATATATCATTTTGATAGGACCTCATTTTCGTCATCTACTAGATAGGATCGATGCACATTTGAAGAAATGTTTCGAAACTCGCGTCATGAGTACAACCTCAATAGCTGATTTACCGTAATGGAAATCTCCTAAAATATGTATAAAGTTATAATTTTATATATACAAATACATAGCTAACTCCTACGTTAAAACGATGGGCATTTGAAGATATCTTTTGTAAATCGCATCATGGTTACAATCTCAATAGCTGATTTCCATTAAGAAAAATCTGCTAAAATACTAGCAATAGCTCCATGAAGACTGGCGTTACAGCCTACAGGTGAGAGAATATGCACAAGCTAAAATGGGCCGAGTGTAGATTATCTAGGCCTTCCAGGGAGGAAGTGAATAAACGGATGGCCCTCCTATCGATTAACCAAAAATTCTCTTTCTAAATAAGTTATTGACTTGCTTAGCCCAACCACCATTACCCTAACTTACTTCGTCATTAAATATTCCGACACAAACCTACATCCGCTTTACTATCGTTTCATTTTGTAATTGAACCATTAACCAAAAAAAAAAAGAAAAAAAAAGTATACATAATAACTCAATATTACTATCAGTATCATGTACAATAATAATTTAGTATGAGCCAATGAAGCATTCATAAGGTAATTCTTTATTCAGTATATGTGGCCTATCATCAATAATTCAAGAAGTCGAATAAGAAATAGCAAAACACGAATGATGTCGAGAGATTCATGTTTGTCATTTCCAACCGAATTAACAGCACATTATGTTTTTCATAAAGTAAACAACATTTTTTATACAATGAGGGCACCCTATACTTTTATGAAAATTATTGTTTGTAACGATCAAACAGAAATTACGACAGCTAGAGCGTTAACAGACAAATATATAAATCTATATATAAATAAATATATGTCAATCATATATACAGGGTGTCTCAACTATTTCGAACAACAGTTAAAAAAAATGCTACTTGTAATTAGTTAATTATTGATACAAAAATTTTAACAAAGAGGGAAATTTTACTTTTTAAATATGACATTACTTAAATGACGCCCGTTTGTTTGACGACACTCTCCAACCCTTGTGCGGACGCTATTGAAGGCTTTTCCAAGAAGTTGTTGAGTTCGAAAAAGTAAGGTCTAATTATGCACTTCGTGGACATTGCGACCCAAACTTTAACTTTGGGGCTATGCAAAGGGCGTTGGTGTAGCAACGCTGGATTGTTCTCTGCCTTGGCAATTTTGTTTGTTTACACTGTTCATATGAAAATGGGCCTCGTCGCTACACAAAATTTTGTCCAAATTATTAAACCTCTCTTACATTATGTTTACATAATTTAATCTCAGAAAATAATCATTTTCAAACACAATTAGCGCCAACTAAAAAAGTCCGTCACGCAGGGGCTGCGTAAACTAAGCAGATTTCCCAAGTGAAGTTATACAATAGAGAAATCTCAATACGAGAGCCAAACAGTTACGGCAAAGGGCCGAATTAGCTTTTGGCTGGAAACTCGTAGTCCGTTACGGCCCAAATTTAATAAAAATGCAAATACCTCGGTTAATATTCAAGATAGAGAAGAAATGTATAGAACAATATTTATAGTAAATTTATTTTACAATAAGATTGGTTCTATACAATTTTTGATCCGACGTATGGTAACGGAGATATTTCGAATTTTCGAAAATCCCCCTCTAACCCCCCCCCCTACCACTGGACGTAGGGGGATTTTAATCGGACCTCATTTTCGACATCTCCTGGGTAGGATCGATGAACATTTGAAGAAATTTTTCGAAAATCGTGTCATGAGTACGACCTCAATAGCTGATTTCCCTTAAGGGAAATCTGCTAAAAGTAAGAGCTGAGCTTGCTAGCGTTGCCCCTCCCCCCCCTCCGCTCCACGTATTAAGCGTCTCGTTCTCTTGTAAATTAGTTTATATATATATATATATATATATAAAATATATATATATATATATATATATTCCCCCCTCTAACCCCCCCCCTACTGGTCCTATTTCAGCCATTAAGAAACTTGATCTTTATTTTTACAAAAAGTATTTAAATATGGAGTTTGGTAATGATCAAACTAAAATTACGACCAATAGAGTGTTAACATATATATATTGGAGAGAGAGAAAAAAACGTCCTATTCTTCACAGTTTGTTTATTTCAGTTATGACTTAAGTACATTTATTATATTCGTTGTTAGATATTTATTTTGTATTTTATTTATTGATGTTAATATGATTGATGACCCTGTTGCAATGTATAGAGTTTTTATTAATGTTATTGTTTTTCACGTGTAGCTCTGAAGATGGAGACATTAGTCTTTGAAAGCGCTTAGCGCTGAAATAAACAAATTGTGAAGAATTGGACGTTTTTTTCTCTCTCTCCAAGTAAACATTCTTCACTTCCAACCAACACTGCCGTGGAATAACATATATATAGTTTTCAACTGACCTTTTTTGTCATCTCCTGGATAGGATCGATAGGCATTTGAAGAAATATTTCGAAAATCGCGTCATGGGTACAACGTCAATAGCAAAAGAAGGCCGAGTAGGCACATATACAAATAAATGTTATTATTGAAGATGTTATATGAATTTTAGGACGAATTACAAGAAACTGCTTTATCAACGAGGTGCATATAAAATATTTTTTATTCCTTGGCGTGCTGTGATATTAGCCCGGAACATCTGATTTGATTTTAGCCTCGAACATGAAATTTCAATTAAAATTCATTGTAATTATGAATCAATCTGAAGCGCTAAAGTCTTTAACGAGTTGGCGACTCATTATTGCTTCAACGATAAGTTCCCCTTATTCTTGTTCATTTTTATTATTCCATTATACAGTAATTATTAATTATTTCTTGCATAAATTACGAAGGATTTAATTTTAAAAAACTTAATTACCTTAGACTAATAAATGGTAATTTAATGAAGTTTTACTGGTAAATTGAAACGCAGCACTCACCGAAGCATGTGGTAAGGTATCGAAGAATGTTTACCTGAAACAAATAAAAAGAAATGTCATTATTCCAGTTTTATTGAGTAAACAATTCATTTAAGAAAAGAATACAGTTAATGGATATCACAAATCAATTCAATGAAAGGATGATTCAGCACATAAAAAGTCTGCAAACTAAGCAGATTTTCCTCGGGCTAGTATGAAACACTGGTCGCCTCATCTCATGTACTCAATACTTACAGTCAAAATTAGACTATTACGGGGTGTACAGAAAGTTCTAAGCCTGGTGTACTTATGATACCTCAGCTGTCAAGGTTGTTTTGGAAGGTTTTGACAACAATTGTTTTTTTTTGACCGGGTTACAGATGTTGGAAAAAGCGGTGGAATAAGTGCGTTGCTGTTGAGGGGGACTATATTGAAAAATAAAAATATGTAAGTTGAAATCAGGCTTAGAACTTTCTGTACACCCGGTACAAGTGGGGTTCAACTAAGGCTGAAAATTGACTAAGCAGATTTCCCATGTGCGTTACGTATTTTCATTTATCTCGAAACGTAGAAGTCCAATGAGAACAATATTTGGTATTTAGGCTTCAAATAAAGTGCTTCATAACATAATAGCATATTGTTAATATGAGATAAATAGGAGGGAGGTTTACTAAGGACCAAAAAATGCAAATATTTCGGGTAATAATCAAGATAGTGAAAAAACGTACATAACATCATTTATAGAACATTACATTTGCAATATGATTGGTTATATACAATTTTTGATTCAATGCATAATAATGACGGAGATGTTAGGAATTTCCGAAATTCTCCCCCTCTGAACCCCCCTCCCCCATGTCCGATTTCAGCAGTTAACGAACTCGAATATATATATATTTTATTTTTTTTTATAATAAAAGGATTATATATGAAGTTTGGTAAGGATAAGACAAAAATTACGACCACTAGAGCGGTAACAGGCAAATATGTATAATTTGGAATGGAGCTCATTTTCGTCATCTACTAGGTAGGACTGATGGATATTTGAAGAAAAATTTCGGAAATCGCGTCATGAGTACGACCTCAATAGCTGATTTCCCTAAAAATGTTATTTTTCTACATATAAACTGTACGGGAAAATGTGTATCATAATACTGTAAAAATACACGCTCACAACGCTCGTCACTATGTACATGTGTGTGTGTGTGTGTGTGTGTGTGTGTGTGTGTGTGTGTGTATATATATATATATATATATATATAAAACAAACAAAATAAACTGCCCTTTTTTGGGGGTAGCCTTCTTTTCTGCCTGTTTAAGGTAATTGTATTAATTTTTATTTTGTAACCAATATAATTTTATGTAGGCTTTGCTGTGAATGGAGCAGCTTATGTTAAACTTTGTTTTTGTATAAATGCAAGTAAACATTTCTGATGGACGCTTCTATGCTTATATCTTCCTTATTTCTTCTTTCTTTATACCATGATCTTCATGATAAAGTACTGTTGATTTGGCTATAATTCCTCTGCATTCAAACAATATACCTTTCACACTCCAATTTTCTATTGGTATTTTTCTTGAAAATATTGACAACGTCGGAAGTAAATGCTTATTTTTTTCGAAATTTACTTCCTACGCTGTTTTTTACTGGTTTCAAATTTGACTGTCGGCCCTTCTGGTGGACCCATCTGATGAAATACAGCCAATTTCTTCATAAATCTCCTGCTCTGAGTGGTATCAAAAGAATATGTATTTGTATTTATGCTTAATATTTATCTTGGTCAAGGAAAGGCGAACATTGTCACAGTATTCAAATACAGGAGAGGCCTTAAAAATAAGTTAATTAGTGTGTTACGCACGCAAGTACACAAGTATGTATACACACACACACACACACACACACACACAAACACACACACGCACACTTATATTACGACTCTTATAATGAATCCTAAGTGCCTTCCAATGAGTGGGGTTATTCTGATCAACATACACTTAGTAAATATTCATGCATACATGTCTCAGCCCATTTTAAGACACAGTTTGTGAAATCATTACTACACTGCAACCTGCCTTTGTGGGCTGAATATAAATCAATTAATAAAAATCAGAGAACTATTTTATCCCGCGATCTTGGAGTTGGGTGTGGGCCGCCTTCTCAGCCTTATTCTCATTTCCTTTCGTTCCCTTTTATCTTTTATTTCATTTATCCTACGCTATTCTACTCACGAATCCGTGAGTTACTTTCGTAACCTGGAAAATCGATTAGAATTTAAAAAGAACCTCCATTGTATTTTTCCTTCAATATTCATAACAAATTTGGATCGGGATCCATTATACAAACATTAATCCATATTCATAATGAATTTCAGATTCTGTGAATAAAAATGAATTTTAGATTTGTATGATCGATTCCCCTACGCCGCGGCGTAACTTGAAATATCGGCTACGCAACGGACTTTCTCCCAACAAATATTAAACATTTTGTTCTAATTTCGTATATTTGTATTATATGTTGTTCCTTTGATATACTTTATAGGAGCGCGCTTATTTCACAATAATCATGAAACATATTGTTCTCTATTCTAATGTGTTAAAAACTACCTCCCAATCGAAACTCTATTATTAATATACTATAGATATTTCCATAGTCGGTTAACATATGGTGTTATGCATTGGCGCTACTTCAAATATCATATTTTAATTACAATAGAGACAATAAGTTATATACAACAGAAAGTTGAGAGACTCCTGTAGTCCACTCTTTAAGGAGTCAAAAATAATGAGTTCCCTATATATATACCAATCAATATTGTTTGTGAATCAAAACAAGAACTTGTTTTACAAAAATAGAATAACACATGCTCATAAAACGAGATACAAGAACATGTTTCAAGCCCCCAACCACAAACATAAATATACTGAAATCTGTGTCAAATCTATTTAAACATACTCTTTGGTTAAATCTATTTATCGATCTTTAGTATTAACGAAGATATTTGCATTTTTTAGTTTTTGGTCTTGAGTAAACCCACCGCTCCTACTCCTATCACATTAACAATTAGCTGTTATATTATGAAGCACTTTATTTAAAGACCAAGTATCAAATAATGTAACCTCATTAAACTTTTACGTTATGAAATAAATGCAGATACATGAAGCACGTGGGAAATCTGCTTAATTAACGTAGCCGTTCTTAAAAACGTTCTAAATTATAGAAGAGAAGAGGATTGAATGTTATTTCAGCATCGCCTGTAGCTCAAACACCAAGAAATGTATTTAGTTTTCACAAAGTTATGGTGTTTTTATAGTTTAATTTGAATTTATTATCATTTGAGATATGAAGACTCGGGCAGAGGCTACAAGGCCTGGGGCTTTTAGCAGATTTCCCTTTAGAGAAATCAGCTATTGAGGTCGTACTGATGACGCGATTTTCGAAACATTTCTTCAAATGTCCATCGATCCTACCCAGGAGATGACAAAAATGAGGTCCGTTCAAAATTATATATATATATATATATATATATATATATATATATATATATATATATATTTATATTTGTCTGTTAACGCTCTAGTGGTCGCAACTTTCGTTTGATCGTTACCAAACTCGATATTGTAACGTTTTATGCAAAAAGACAGATCAAGTTCGTTAATGGCAGAAATCGGACCAATGGCAGGGGGGAGGGGGGGGGTTAGACGGGTGGATTTTCGAAAATTCGAAATATCTCCGTTAGAATTGTATAGAACCAATCTTATTGCAAATTAAATTTACTATAAATATTGTTCTATACATTTATTCTCTATCTTGAATATTAACCGAGATATTTGCATTTTTATTAAATGTGGGCGGATAGCGCACGAGTGAGTTTCCCGCCAAAAGCTAGTTCGGCCGTTTCCGTAACTGCTCGGCTCTCGTATGGAGATTACTTTATTGTTTAACTTCACGTGGGAAATCGGCTTAGTTTACACAGCCCGTGCGTGACGGACTTTTTACTAAGGGAGTAAGCTTTCCTTTCCTGGGATATTGTGGAGTGGATGGAGAGGAGCATGCACTACACGAGATGGGGCTGTAGGAGGCGAGGGGAATTGTCTAGTTCCAAACGGAAGCAAAGGTCGCGTCGGCTTCATTCAATAGGCGGCTCGTTTTTTTCTACTTTTTTTTCTAATCCTACCTCTCCCCTAATTGAGCATCAACCGCTTTATGGCCCATCTCCCCCTCCCTCCCTCATCCGTATAGGATGAAGTCATTCTGCCTTTTGCCGGGAGAATGGTCGAGTCTACAATGATGATTAGGACAATTAGACATGTCTATTGCTGGAGGATGAGGCAGCCGGTCCGATGAATCAGCAGCATTAATGAGGCCCAGTATAGGGGTGCCGTTCTAGCGACTCTTCCCACTAACTCATATAGTAATAAACCATTTTATAGAAACTCATCAGCAGAGTACAATCTATAAAAGTCCGTTACGCAAGGGCTGCGTAAACTAAGCAGATTTCACTCGTGATGTTTAACAATAGATAAATCTACACACTGTTAAAACAATAGCACCGTCAACATCAAGTGAATAAATACAAACGATAATAAGAAACCTCCAGACGGGAAGCACCAAAAATGTAAAAACAGGTGAGCCAATTTCTCACAGGAGAGAAAAAGAATTACGAAAATATATCAGAATATAACATATTAATTATATTGAAAACTATTTACTATAGTACTGTAATTTATAATGGATCAGAATAATTTTTATCTCAATCACTCAAATTTTAGTTGTCCAAGAACTTAAGAAGGGGGGGGGGTCACGGTAACATATTTGCATTTATCTCGTATAATAAAGGTCTCTTGAAAATAATTTATGGTATTTAAGCTTCGAATAATGTGGTTTATTACATAACAGAGTATTTTTTATATAACATGAGTAGAAGTGGGGGTATGCTGAAGGCTGAAAACTGAAAAATGCAAATATCTCGGTTAATATTCAGATAGAGAATAAATGTATATAACAATATTTGTAGTGAATTTAATTTTCAATAAAATTGGTTCTATACACATTTTTGAACCGACGCATAGTAACGGAGATCTTTCGAACTTTCGAAAATCCCCCCTCCCACTGAACCGATTTCAGCCAGTTTGGTAACGATCAAACAAAAATTGCGACCGCTAGGGCGACAACAGACAAATATATATATATATATATATATATATATATATATATATTTATATATACACACATATAGATATATAAATAATTTTGAACGGACCTCATTTCCGTCATATCCTGGGTAGGATCGATGGACATTTGAAGAAATTTTTCAAAAATCGCGACATGAGCACGACCTCAATAGCTAATTTCCCTTAAGGGAAATCTGCTAATAAAAAGTCCGTCACGCAGGGACTGCGTAAACTAAACAAATTTCCCGCATGCGTCATGGATTTTTATTTTTCTGTAATTGAAAAAGTTCAATGAGAACGATATTTGGTATTTAGGATTCAATTTCTTCGAAATGTTTATTAATATTAATATGACATGAGTAGGAGTGAGGATTTACCGAAGGCCGAAAAATAAAAAATGCAAATATCTCGGTTGAAAATCAAGATAGTGAATAAAGGTACATAACAACATTTGTGGAACATTACATTTGCATTAAGATTGGCACTGTATAATATTTCTATCCGACGTATAATAACGGAAATATTTCAAAATTACTCCCCTCTAACCCCCCCCCCCCAACTGGTTCGATTTCAGCCATTAACGAGCTCGACTTCTATTTTTACATGAAACACATTTATATTTTTGGTTACGACTTTCGTTACGAACACATCAGAATTACGACGGCTATAACGGTAGTAGACTATACATATATATATATATATATATATATATATATATATATATATATATATAAAATGAACTCATTTTCGTCATCTACTAGGTATTATCAATGGACATTTGAGGAAATTATACAAAAATCGCGTCATGAGTACGACCTCATGGTCTTATTCTCTCGTGGTAGACGTATGTGTTCGATTCCCGCCCTGGGAAGTAGAAATTTATTCAGTGACGGACTCATTAAATAAACTCCTTAGGCCCACCCTGGCTAGAAAAGGGTGGTAGCCTGTAGATAACCCGTCCCGATTAGTCATAGTACCATAAAGTGGACGTAAATAATAATAAACAAAACAAAAGTACGACCTCAATAGCTGATTTCCCTTAATGGAAATCCGTTAATAAAAATTCTAGAACATCAATATTTAATCCGATTGATTCTATAACATTTTTTGATCCGACTCTTAATAAGGTATATTTCAAATTTTTAATCTGCTCCACCCTCTAAACAGCCATTAACTCCTGAGTGAAAAGCTTAAAAGTCCATCACTCTGGGTCTGCGTAATCTAAGCAGATTTCCCACATGAAGGTTTACAATAGATAAATCTACATACTGGTATCACCATCGTGAATATACTATACTATTGCTAGATGCTGTAGTTTATAATGAAACAACAATTTTTATCTAACACTCAAATGTTTGGAATCAAAGATCAAAAGAAGGGGGTCAACAGAATGTACTAGCATGTTACTCACAAAGTTAAAGTTCAATGAAAACAATATTTAGTATTTACCTTTATAATGACGTGGTTCATGATATACAGCTTATTATCAAAATGGCATGAATAGGAGTGGGGGTTTACTAAATGCAGAAAACTATAAAATCCAAATATCTCGGTTAATATTCATGATATAGAAAATATTTATAGAATAACATTTATAGACCTTTTAATTTGCAAAAAGATTGGGTTTATACAATTTTTTTAACCGACGTAATGTAACGAAAATTTTTTTAATTTTCGAAATTCCACCCTCAAAACCCCCCTCCAACTGGTCCGATTTCAGCCATCATCTTTCTTTTTACATAAAACGACTAAATATCAAGTTAGGTAATGATCAAACAGAAATGCGATCGTTAACGGACAAATATATATGCCGATATAATTTAAACGGACCTCATTTTCGTCATCTCCTGGGTAGGATCGATGGACATTAGAGGGAACTATTCGTAAATCGGGTCATGAGTACGACCTCAATAACTGATTTCCCTTAAGGGAAATCTGCTGAAAGTCCGACAGGACATGTAGCCTCCGCCCGGGTCTCCATATCTCAAATGATAATAAATTCAAATTAAATTATAAAAACCCCATAACTTTGTGAAAACTAAATACATTTCTCGGTGTAATGTTGGCCTACAGACAATGCTGAAATAACGTTCTATCCTCTCCTCTTCTATCTTTTAGAAAGTTCTTCACGCAGGGGCTGCGTTAACTAAGCAGATTTCCCACGTGCGTCTTGTATCTGCATTTATCTCATAACGTATTAGTTCAATGAGAACATTATTTGGAACTGGGTCTTTAAATAAAGTGCTTCTAAATATAACAGCTAATTGTTAATGTGATAGGAGTAGTAGTGGGGTTTACTGAAGATCGGAAACTAAAAAATACAAATATCTTCAAATAAAGGGTTAGAACCGCCAATATAAATGATACTATTGTCATACCTCTCGGTGGAGACCGTCGTCACTGGCTGATGGTTGAGTACCGCTGGCAAGCGCTTTCGATGCGATGGCATCATCTTCAAACCTGTTAATAGTTGTACTGAGTTGGTTGTCCGTCAGTCAGTGGGTTTTATGCTCTGTTCACCGTATTAGTTGTTTACGTTTAGTCCAGATCTGTTTACTTACCACTAAGATCTGTCAAACGAGGGATGTTGATGTTCAGGTAAATTGTTTTCGTGTGGTGGGTTGTTTACTTTTTACAATTTACCTGAACACTATTTAAAACGCACCTAGTTTGACAGATCTGAATGGTAAGTAAACAGATCTAATAAAACGCAACAACTCACCACACATAATAATTTACCTGAACACTAACACAACCCGTTGACAGATCTGAGTGGTAAGTAAACAGATCTCGATTTAAAACGTAAACAGCCCACCACACGAAAACAATTTACCTGAACATCAACATCCCTCGTTTGACAGATCTTAGTGGTAAGTAAAAGGATCTGGTCTAAACGTAAACAACTAATACGGTGAACAGAGCATAAAACCCATTGACTGACGGACAACCAACTCAGTACAACTATTAACAGGCTTGAAGATGATGCCATCGCATCGAAAGCGCTTGCCAGCGGTACTCAACCATCAGCCAGTGACGACGGTCTCCACCGAGAGGTATGACAATACAAATATCTTCGATAATACTAAAGATCGAGAAATAGATGAATACGACTTCAATAACTAATTTCCCTTGAGGGAAATCTGCTAAAATTCGAACTCGTATATCAATACTGTCAATGAAAAAACAATTTACGCAAACATTCTAACATGGATTTTTTTTTAAAAATTCAATACGTTGCCTCACCTCTAATACCGGTGCTCGAAGCCCTTCCCAGGGGAGGGTTAAATATTCGATATTTATAAGAATGGACAAAAGCTTTTAATTAAAATCAAATAAAGGACAATAAAGGGCCTTTAGGGGCCGGGAGCTTTAGTTGATAAAAAAAACCCGAGGATTGTCTTCATTAAGTATTTAAAGGTTTTTGCTTTAAGGTAAAGAATTAGAGCGGGAGCTGCTGTCACCTGCTGGCGGCCGATCCAAAGGGCAGAGCTCTGGCAAAGTATATGGTTATTCATGAGTAGAATTAATCAGCTATATATTTGCCGCCTCCAGGCTAAGAGGATGAAGAGATTACCTGAAGAATGGTAAATTATAGGCTTGAGACCGATTCCTCCCACTCTACCGATCTCCCATTCGATATCTAATGGATAGAAGTATTATATCGTGATTATACCTATTAAAGACCCTCCCACCGCTCATCGGTTAAGTTATTTAATAAAGCCCAAACTACTCACGGGTAGCTTCAAAATGTTTTAGATTAATTAATCTCGAGAAACGTTATCAACTTCAAATATCACACACGAAGGAAGCGACGAATTGGCCCGACACGTGAGGTCTGTATAACATGCTAATTTCCACTTCCAACGTTCAGAAAAGAGGTTCAAAATAAATAAACCTTACTATTGTACTATTTTGCAGGTCGTATTTTTACAGCAGAGTGCGTTGTTCATTCGGTTGTATTGCACCCCACCTCCTACCCGACAGTAACATTTTTGCACTAACTTAACGCCTTAACCAGCTGTTGTATGGAAAAATCATATCTAGCAAACGCCAGGATTCATGTGAATTTTCAGACAAGTAGACGGAATTGTCACTTCTAGTGTCGGATCTTCTTTTGACTCCCATACGAATCCTCATCCATGTATCTCTCATATCGGAAGTCTAGTTCCAATTTCTCAAAACAGCAACCGCTAAAGAGTGAACAATTAAACAAACACTCCGCTTCCGCACTTAATGCATTTCTATTTTCCATAATAATTTTGGGCTTCTTCTCAAGAGGCTTATTCCACAAACATAAAATAAATATTTTCGTCGACCTTGTATTCTAAATAGCTTTAATATGAATGAATATTTTTATTGCTTTTAAAATTAAACAATTTCATAGCAAGAGTTCAGTCCATGTTCAAAATTACATTTTTCTTTTATCCTTTCCTTATATAAACATAAAAAAAGAATTCATTGAAAAATAACAAAAAATAAAAACTATATACAATAATTACTATAGAAAAAAACATAAAACAATAATTTTATTTCAATAATTATATTGTTTGCATTCTTTTCTCTCTGACGTAAAGATTTTTAAGTATGAAAACATATATGCAGTTTATTTTATTCTTGTCCATAAGGTCAAACAGATTATCCTTGGATTGCTGTGGAATAAATGAGACTTTTCAGGAGGTGGTTTCTTCTCTCTGCTAAAACAGGGCATTTAAGGATGAAGTGCATAACGGTGTCTAAGCTATATTCTCAAAGGGGGCATGGCTTTTCTGGATTAAATGTGTAAATTGTCTTGCAAAATATCAATCTTTGATTTTTTGTACCTAATAAGCGCATTTGAGATATAACTTTGGTCTTAAAAAATGGCACATTTTGGTACAGGTACTCCTCGCCTCTGCCAAGAGAGCCAATTCTTTTAAAGTACTGGCTATATGTGCTGTTTAAAACTCTTTCAATATCTAATGAAATTAAATGGTTCTCGAGAGCCTCTAAATCTAAAGTCTTTATCAAATAGCTTTAATACCACATTTAACATTTCTTAATTGGTGTGGTTAACATTTGTCCAATAATACCGTAAAAGTATGTCAACTATTACTTAACACAGCAGTTATATCATTTTTTCATCTTGTATTGGTTGTTTCGAAATTAAATGATTGCATTGATAAGGATTATACACACATATATATATATATATATATATATATATATATATATATATTTATATATATATAGTTCAGTTAGGGCGTATCATTGTGCCACACAGAGGAAAATGAACACAAACTACGGAAAAGAATAAAACATCATATTGTGTACATAAAAGAGCTATCAAAATCCAAGCGGATGTATGTGTAATTGTTAACGGAGGTTGTAAGTCATGGAGATTATCCACTGAGCCCCACGAGGGTAGCTAAGATTTTGTAATAGCTATTAATGCCAACCGAATAAGTATAATATTCATATAAGCTGATATATAATTGCTAATATAGTGGACAAAAAATACACGGACAGTTTTTAGTAAGAGAAAATTATGAGGTTGGCTGGGTTACAAACAGTAATTGAATTTTACGTTCCCCAGACAGCCGTTTCCTGTACTAATATATCCTTATTATCCCCCTACCATATTACTTAAACAGACAATGCCACTGCAGAAACCCTTTTACGTATAGTATTACAAAAACTAATGTCTATACGTTTCACGTTTCAACAAGTTTCGGAACCTTAGGGAAAGTGGGTCTATCGAAGTATTAAGTGGCATGTAACATTCTATAAACATGTTTCATGAATATTTATAATAATAATTGTATATAATATGTACATATGCATACATACTATGTATTAATTTAAGTAAAGAGAAAATAATATTATTTAAGTCCTTGTATGTTTTTGCTTAGTATGTAGTATTCAATAAGTGCTTAAGACTGATAGAGCTATTGCTCAAATGGGTAAACAATTATTGAATAATTATTCCAACAAATAATTCATTACTCAGACACATCATTAATTATTCGCTAAACAATTTCATTTTTACCAATCGATGGCGGAAGGTCGACAAACAAGAAAACCTCAAATGATCATTATAACCATTTTAGCAGATTTCCCATAATGAAGAAAAATTTTCTTAAAAGCCCATCGATCCTACTTAGAAGATGACGAAAAGTAGGCCCGTTAAAAATTATATATATGTACATGTGTCTGTCATTTACAGCTCTAGCGGTAGTAATTTTTGTCTTATCGTTACCAAACTCGACAAATAAGTGCTTGAAGTAAAACTAAATATCATGTTCGTTAATGGCTGAAATCGGGCTGGGGAGAGGGAAATTCGAAAATATTTGAAATCATTATTATTAGTCGGATCAAAAATATTGTAAATAGCCAATCTTATTGGAAATTTAATATCCTATAAATGTCACTGGTTGTGTCTTCGTATCAGTGTTGTCGAAGCCGGTTTAGGGAAAGAATGACCCTCTAGGGGCTGACTTTGGTTCATGTGTAAGGATTATACTCTCGATGATGTGTTGAAGTAAAATGCGGAAAAACTGTAGAATTTTAATAAAATGAATTCAGGAAAATTGTATTTCTATTGGGTTTAAAATAAGTTCGTAGCGTTTATCAATATTTGAGTTTAATCCTCTCTGTGTTTATAAAATCATGTTAACTTGGTCAATAATGTTAACATATTCTAAAAAAGGAGTAAGTGCTTTTATGCATCAGTTTCAACCGAGATTCCGTATCTTTAAGTGGTATGCTTGCTCAAAATGGAAGAGAAAAGCAAAGGCATAGTTTTCCATGACGATAACGCCCGTCCTCAGGTGTCTTTGCAGACACGGCAAAAATTATTGGAGTTTGGCTGGGATGTGAACCCCCACCCACCCTATTCACCAGACCTTACACCAACAGATTTTCACTTATTTTGGACCCTTCGCTCGAGGACTGCAAAACGCACAACTACTTTTGTAGACCTTTCTCCATAGATTAGTCAAGTAGAGTTAAATAAGTCATATTTTCACAATAAACAATTTCTAATCATATTTTGGCAGATTTCCTTGAGGAATTAATCATTTTTAATCCGTGTAATCCCTGAACCATCATTCAGGCAAAATAAATGCTAGCCGTGTGCTGTGGTATATGACATGTATAGTCATGGAAAGTAAATAAACAAAAAAAAACAAATTAATGATCCAGACCCCAGAAATAAAGTAATTGAAATATATAATTCTTTACTGAGAACTGGACCTTAATTTTAAATAAATAATAAACCATGCAATAAACATATAACTTTATAAAAATAATAACTTATATTCTGTTCAAATAGTTTTTAAATTAAGTTTTCATTTTTTGTTGACATTCCGCCATAGATTAGTTAATTAAAAAATATAATTAGGGCATTAGCCTTAATCACACAGTAAACCTAGAGTGACGAGTTCGATTCCCATCTGGGCAATAGGGAATTAATAAGCGGCAACTCATTAAATAAAATTCTTAGTCCCACTCTGGCTGGAAAAGGTTGGTAACCTGTGGATAACCCTTCCCAATTAGTCTTAGTTGTATGTGGACGTTAAGAAATAATTTAATGCACAAACTCTAGAGAATTTATGGGAGAACGGAATTAAAAAATTACCTGAAAGATGACAACCTATTATAATTTCTGACCCTGTGTGGGTCGAATCTTTTATCCTACGTGTGAATTAGATTAGTGTAGTTGGGCCATTGGTGAATCTCGTATTTACATAAATAGAATCACCATTGTTAGTGCTAAATTATAGGATATCCACTTCTACTATACTTATTAAATATTGTGAATTATTGTTTTCATCGGCTAAGATAATAAATATATCATTTCAGGAGAATATCATTTAAATGAAATTGATGGGATGTGAATGGAAGTAGAACAATGAAGTATTGATTACTTTCCTGAATAAGTGATCAAATAAAACGATAATACCAATGAGGAAAACTTTAAAATAAAGGGAGAAAAGAAAAGATCAAAATTTGTTGTGACTCCTTTTGTTCTTTCTTATCTTCTGAATCGTTTTGTTTAATTTCTTGCTATACTCTTTTTTTTTAATCCTTTCGAACTTCTTCATTTAATTCGTTTCCCTTTAAAATATCTTCTCAAGTAATTGCCGATGATTAAAAATCCCCAAAGTGGTAATAGCTGAAATATTTGGACTTTCTTCAGTCGCTAAATTGTATGACGTCTCTTTGTGAGAAGGAGTTATTGGTCTGACCCTTTTAGGACTTTTAGTTAGCAAACGATTTCCTTATACCAATTTACTCTGAAGCTTACATTCAACGAGAGGCAACGAAAATCTTCTGGGGATCATCAAACAAAAACATTTCGTCACTCGTAAAATAAGCATATTTCCCACGTGCACATATAGCACACTTGTGATCTCATCACACCACATATCTCGACTTCTATGTAAAAAAGAAACCGAAGTGTATAATGTGCCTGGGGGAGAGTTACTGAAGGCTGAAAACAAGAAAGTACAAATAACTCGCTCAATATTCCAGTATGAAAAAAAAAATGAATAGAAAATAATTGAAGACCGTGAATTGTTTATCGAGATTGGTTCTATAACATTTTACGATCCGACACAATAAAACGGAGATATTTTCAATTTTCGAATATGATCTTTAGTGTTGACTGAAACGAAAAAATTTCGAGTATGGTTTATCAAATGAACATTTTCGAGATAAGAACGTAAAACCTTAATTAAAGACTTCATCACTCAACGGATTTGCGTGTATCTCACATAATTAAGGTCTTTTGAAAAGTCTCCATCCCACTGGTTGGATTTCAGCTGTTAACGAACTTGATCTTTAGTTTTGCATAAAACGTTTTAATATCCAGTTTGGTAAAGATCAATTACAAATTACAACCGCTAAAGCGTTAGCAGATATATATTATATATATATATATATATATATATATATATATATATATATATATATATTGTTCAATTTAAAATTGAAGCGCTAATTAAACTATACCAGCCCCATCTGTTAGCAACTAGACCAACCAAGGATGTCCCCTGAAGAGTGCTGAACTCTATAGCCTACCTTTGAAATCACAACCTGAGAGGGATCCTTGGGTTCAAAGTGCGAGAGATAAGGAAGACGGGATGGGGCAGTAGAGTGAGTTGGACAGCAGAGGAGAGAGTAGAGCCACCATGTGCAGCAGCAGTTTTAGCCTTTTCTCACAGCCATTCTTTGGAACTTCCAACATGAGTGAGTAAAGGAAGGAGCATCCAGGGGGAGGACAGGATGGAGGGAGGAAGAGGGAGAACACCATAGCAGCATCCAGGACAGTATCACCATATCAACAGTATCCCTTGAAGTAATTTATATACTAACTCACTAACACATATATGCCCTGCAATAGCCCATCCCACAATATCTTGTAACTATTCAACATAGAAATACATAGTTTGGTCCGATTCGGGCCGGATATCTTGTAATTATTCAATATACATATATAATGGTAATAGCCGTTTTATAAATCATGGTCCTCCGGTATCAAATCACACATACAAAACTTACATGAACCAGCACCTCTCTTAAAATATTTAAATGTCGTTAGCGGGTAACCGCCGAAGGGCTTCTAAATATACATATATATATATATATATATATATATATATATATATATATATATATGCTAACGCTCTAGCGATCTTAATTTTTATTTTTATAGATAGATAGATAGATGCAGTTTTCAATGGATCTCATTTTCTTCATCTCCTGGGTTGCATCGATGGACGTTTGAGGAAATTATTCAAAAATCGCGTCATGTGGAGCTCAATACCGTCATACGAAGAACAGATACGACGAAGTACGTAAAACTTCCATGGTACGAAATATCTAAATGACCAAGACTGGTTACGTGTTGGGTGCGTCTCATATCAGGAGTACTTACGATTTTATAACCCCCCTTTTCCTGCTGATACTTTAGCTCCCTCTCACTTGGCTCGTGGGGTCTCTTAGTTAAACATGTGAACTTCTTGTTGTCTACATCACTACCTCTGAAGTCATTAAACTGTGTTGTGTAGCCCTTAAGCCCTATTATCAAGTTATTCCGGCTTGTTAACTAATCTGTAGCTTAAATCACGAGATTTGAACTTTAGGTATAGCTGATATAACGTATAACAGAACCTACCTACAATCGCATAAGGCCATTTGGGATTTCAGTACAATAGATCCTAAAACGAATACAATTCTATACATTGATCTATTTTCTCTCGGCTCTTATACCGACCTTCATCACATGAGGCCCTATGAACGGCTAAATGATTTATATATACGAGGTGCATTAAAAGGAACAAGATTTGAGTCTGTTGAAGCTGTGAAAGAGAAAGCGGCACGCGTCCAGAAGGAGCTGACAGAAAAAGACTTCCAGCACTTTTTCGAACAATGGAAGGTTCGCATGGAGCGTTGTAGGGATAAAGGAGGGGTGTATATTGAAAGTGATAATAAGTAAAAATGTATGAAATAAAAATAAAATGTTTTACAGCGCCAGTCTCGTTATTTAACAGCCGCACCCCGTATATATATATATATATATATATATATATATATATATATATATATTTGGTTCCTGATTGAAGTAGCCCTTCAGAATGGAAGTACATATCCTACATGTCCCGTACAACACAGTAACTTACACGTATTTGAAAGTTATTAATAAATACCTTACATACAATTTTTAGCAGATTTCCATTGACGGAAATAAGCTATTGAGGTCGTACTCAGGACGCGATTTACGAAAAATCTCTTCCGATCCTACCCAGGAGATGACAAAAATGAGGTACGTTCAAAATTATATATATATATATATATATATATATATATATATTGTTACGTTTTATTACAATACCAGTAATAAACGTTGTTAATAAGAGTTCTTTTGGATTGCAAAATTAAACACAAACAAGTTTCACAGTTTTTATCACTGCACAATTTATTTAACAATGCTCAACACACTTGGATAATTATTCTCAATTGCTACTCACAGTATGCACTGATAGCGTCACTGTTCTTCAGATTACACAGTCCAATAATTCACTCAAGGTCACTGAAATTCATAGAAAGACGGCACTGCACTGTCCTTTAACACGGCACTAAACTGTTACTTAAAGTCACGACACGACAATGTTCTTCATATAAAAACACTTTACCGCACTGTAGCACTGAACTCACATATGAGCAGTTGAGATCAAACTAAAACTGACTAGGGTCGGCCATGATGTCTTATATAGATTGGCGGTAAACATCAAAGGGACGGTCCAGACCCTTCCAGAACAGGACTCGAATGAACCCGATCCTTTGTTGGCTTCTTTGATCCACCTCGCACTCCCCAAATACGTGACTATCTCTGTTTAATTTTTCATGTATTTAATTTTCGTAACACTATATATATATATATATATATATATATATATATATATATATATATATATATATATACCACTAACGCTCTAGTGATCATAATTTTTGTTTGATTGTTACGAAACTCGATAATGTTAGCCTGTGTATTTCATAGAATTCAACTCCATATACTTTTGATCCATTGACAGTTTGTCTAATGATTAAAATAACCTTTAATCCAAATCATCCAAATTTCTTATGGTTAGCATTGTTCCATTCCGAACAAACGTATTGACTAATTATTAAAAATAACACCTTTTAAAATTTCCCTGTAAGTTGTAGAATTTGTGAGTTTCGCCATTTGAACTCCCGCCAGTGAGAATAAACTGTATAGAAACGGATAGAAAAGTTCATCAATTTAAGAAGTCCTACATTTAATATTCTTTATACACTCGTTTTAAAAGTTTCTTTCCTTCCATTAGGCATGTAAAAATGGATCGGCCACACAGTCCTGAAACATAGTCACTTAATGACAAGGACTGATAACCCTATATGCAAATACTGCAACAAACACCTTACGATAAAACACATACTGACAGTCTGCATCCAACGAGAAAACCTTCACATACCCCACGATATGACAGAACTATTAACCCTAGAACTACCAAGGGGGGGGGCTCCTCGAGCCCACAACTTTTTGTTTTTGTTCCCTATCACCCAATTTTAATGGGATATTTTTGATATTTTATGTATTCCTCAGAAAAACATCCTAGAGTGAGGGCATAACAATAAAATTAAATAAAAAAATTTCTATGTTGAGAAAAAAAAAATTTTTATGACGTGTGGGCTCGAGGATCCCCCCCCGTGGCAATGCAAGGGGTAGTTATACCCTTAAGTACCAAGGGGGGGGGGCTCCTCGAGCCCACTGATATTTAATACTACTTTTAACTAGTAATTCAAGTGTTATTAATTATATTGCTCAAATAATAATTACTTTGATGTAATTTTAACATACACAAACCTTCTCAAGTTTTTTTTTTTCTCAAAAAGAAATATATATATTCTCCCTAAATAATTTTTTTTCATATAAAAATATATTACTGAGATGGTTATAATTATTGCTCCTGATAGGTACTTTTTTAGAAAAGAGAAGATTTTCTAGGTTGTTCCCAACTAGGGGAACAGTTAGTCCATGCTGCATCCTGGATAAACACTCGGAAAAAAAATTATTGTGCAAAAGCACCGATAATTGCATTACGAATCTGATAATTATATTTTCTTAAATTATTATTCTATTATAATGTTATAATAACTTAGATATAGATAACTTTTTATTTTAACAAGGTTTAGATATGTTCCTCCAGTAGAATAAAATTACATTTAATTTAAAGTCATCCTTTTTTCCCCATCCGAACTTTTTTTTTTAATTTATTTTTATTTTTGTATTTAATTTTTTTTTTTAAATTTTTTTTTCACAGGTGTCATAAGAAACGTTCATTAAACATAATCCAATAGAAATAAAAATTTTAAAAAAATTATAGAACCAAAATAAAAGGTTTTTAAGGTTGTGGGCTCGAGGAGCCCCCCCCCCCCTTGGTAATCCATGCGACCTGGGAGAGGTCGGTAATACTAGGGTTAACTGACAGCAGCCAATATATTCCACAAATACTAACATATCTGAAACACATCAACATTTACAAAAACATATAATACAAAATAGAATAGGTCTACAGCATACCTGAAAAGATTTAAAAGGGTTAACTTTTATTATATTCTTTGGACAAGGCGCGGATATGAGATAGAATCAGATATTAAAGAAATATTTTCCATAATATAAAAGTACAAAAAAAGGTAAGCACATGAAGGAGTAAATATATCATCCAAATAATGCAAATCACCATAGCTATGGGGTACACAACTAAATAAATAAAAACTAATATAAATGTACTAGTATATAGGAATAACATAATTTTTTTTATTAAACCATTTTAAATTGTTGTCTTTATTACAAGTTTAATGTTTATTTATGTTTGTTTATCTAATGTTTATTTATGTCTTATGTTTATTAATTGTCTTTATTACTAGTATTTAATGATTATTTTTTGTATTTAATTTTTTATTTGTTGTTTCAGTTTTTGTTATTTTTCTATAATTTTGTTTTCATTTTACATTGTGAAACTTTGAGCCAAATCGCCAAGATGCGGGTGCTCCTGTATAAATAAATAAAAATAAAAAAAAATGAATTAGAACTTAATGGGACAGAATATATATCTCTCCAGAGACTGTCTGATAAACCACGTAAATGAAAATAATTTCTTCTTCAAAATAAACATGAATCAGTATTTTCAGCAGATTTCCCTTAATGGAAATCAGCAATTGAGGTTGTATTCATAGCGCGATTATCGAAAAATAACTTTAAATTTTCAGCGATACTACCCAGAAGATTATATATATATATATATATATATATATATATATATATATATAATTTTAAATGTAATTTGTTTATAAATCTTGTTGTGAAATACTTATTTGCATTTTCAGCGCTCAGTAAACCCCCGCTCGTAGTCATATCATATTAACAGTAATCTGTTATATCTTGAAACACTTTATTCGAATTGTTTTCATCCAAATTTTCCTTTGCGAGAGATATGCAAATATTTTCAATGTGACGTCATCATTTATGATTTTACCTTCTAAACTACATGATATTCATTAGACCAACACCATACTGGGTATTTAATCATGGATAACCATCATAGATTACCCGTATATTAGGTAATGGTTAAAATCGGCCTGGAGAAGGTGGGATTAGAGAGGGGAATAGCTGAAAATTCGGAATACCTCTGGACTATGATCGAAAAAATTTATATTATTATTCTTGTTGAAATTTCACTTTTCTTCTGTTGTTATGTTATTTGTTTACCTATCGAAATAGTTGGTTATCTTTTGAAAATCCATACTTCTACCCAAACGACTGTCAGTCACTAAATATCTTATGCCCAGCTAACATTTTCAATTCTGTTTACAGAAATTTCTTACTACGGGAGTAATATTGAATAGATGACTCTCTATTTCTATTTCAATTCTGTGATTTACATAGT
>CM032233.1:103887500-104002500 GCA_019009955.1 Riptortus pedestris
CCCTGCGTGACGGACTTTTAGTTTTGATATCAAGTTATACATGCAAATTTCAAATATTGAATACATTTCACGTCAAATAATAATTGCGAAGAATAAAGCATTACGTGACTGGAATCATCATAAAAAAATATTCTATATATATGGTATATTCTTAAATGTAGAAATTTCAAGACTAATAGTGGATGTTTACCAAGGGCTAAAATAAAAAAATAAAAAAAAAAAAAGACTACAGTCACGGGTGATGACTAATGACCCGCATGAATAGTATTTTCTCTCCAATAAAAATGAAATACATTATAACTTCAATAGTTATATACAAACATATAGGGGCTCACGTTGGCCATGTGAGTTGAAGCGACGGTCTTACCCCCACCCCCCCTACTTGATAAACCTTACGAGTGGTGAGTTCGATTCCCGCCTGGGTAATAGGAATTAATTTAGTGACAAACTCATTTAATAAAGAACTCCATATGTATATATGTTGATAGCCCTATATTTATATATATATATATATATATAGATATATATATATATATATATATATATATATATATAAACAAAACAAGCTGCCCTCCTTCTGGAGGGTTCCCCCAGGGACAGCCTCCTAATCTGCTCAACTGGGTAATGTTAAAAAAAAAGATCTTTTTTTTTTTTTTAAAACAGGAAATTGGTATTAAATTTTGATAGGGCCATGTGGAAAGGAGTGCAGCTTTGCATCATGCCTTTATTTGTATAAATGGTAATTTATAATTCTTGCCGAATGTTTTATAACGACTGTTGATAAATTCTGGAGGTCGTTCGTGGATAATCCCAGTTCTTTTAGAGTTTCGGCTGTCCTTTGGGACAGCTATCAGGAGACCTTTGACGCTCCATCTTTGAATAGCGTATTTGCAGATATATACATATATAGATATATATATATATATATATATATATATATATATATATATATATATATATATATATAGCTCTGTTAACGCTCTAGAGGTCGCAATTTTTGTTTAATCGTTACAAAACTCGATATTTAAACGTTTTATGTAGAATTAAACATCAAGTTCGTTAATGGCTTAAATCCGTTCAGTGGGAGGACGAGTGAATTTCATAAATTCGATATCTCGCCGTTATTATTCATCGGATCGAAACATTATATAGAACCAATCTTATTGCAAATGTAATGTTCTATGAATAATGTTATGCACATGTTTTCTCTATATTAAATATTAACGGAGATATTTCCATATTTTAGTTTTCGGCCATTAGTAAACTTCCACTCCTACTCATGTCATAATAACAATAATCTGTTATATCATGAACCGCCAAGGTTAAATACCAAATACGGTTTTCATTGAACTTTCACTTTGTGAGATGCATACTTCTCGCATATCTTTATCGAAAATGTTTATTTGATCTATACCATACTCGATATTAAACCGATATTTAAAGATCATGTTTGTTATTCACCGGGGGGAGGAATTCGAAAATTCCAAATTTCTTCGTAATTATGAGTTGGATCGTAAAATGTTGTAGAACCAATCTTATTTGACTGTTGATTATATACAATTGTTTTTCTGGGCATTTTTCGTAACTCCAGTATTAAGGGAGTAATTCGTACTTTCAGTAGCCACCCACCCCTTCTTCTACTCACCGGTGTTTCACATATAAATAGAGAATATGTGGGGAGATGCGATCACAAGCTAGTAATATTTAACAAGAAAATCTGCTTAATTTACGCACGTGATGGATTTTTTTTTTTTTTTTTCATTTTCTTTCTTTAAATATATATATTTTATCAATATTGCACCTTTATCTGAGTTATATCGCACTGGGCCTTATGCCAGAATAGCTGAGTTTTAGTCCCGTTAGGTTAAACAAATTGTAAACTAAGCAGATATCCTGAAGTTTAACAATAGACAAATTTACATTCTGGTAACACTTCACCACCGTGGATATTAAGTGAATAAATAGAAACGGTTATAAGAAATCTATCAGTAAATTTAAATAATTTCCTGACGGGAAGCGTCTGAAATTTAAACAAACAGGTCTGCCAACGTCTCAAATCAATCATTCAAATTATTGTTGTCCAAGAACGTAAGACGGGGGGGGGGTTACCAGAACATATTTGTATGTAGGTCTCTTGAAAACAATATTTGGAATTTAAACTTCGAATAAAGCGGCCTATTAAACAATATATTAGTATTGCTGAAGGCTGAAAACTGAAAAATGCAAATATCTCGGTTAATATTCAAGATAAAAAATAAATGTACATAACTATGTGTATAGTACATTAAATTTACAAAAAGATTGTTTCACACACTTTTTCGATCCGACGTATAGTAACGGAGTTATATGGAATTTTCAAAATTCTCCTCCTTTAACCCCCCCCCTCCCCCTTGTCCGATTTCAGCCATTGACGATATTTAGTTCGTTAACTTGATCTTTCATTTTACAAAAAACGACTAAATATCGAGTTTGTAAACGATAAAACAATAATTGCGACCGCTAGAGCGGTAAGAAAATGTATATATATATATATATACGGACCTTATTTTCCTCATCTCCTAGGTAGAATCGATGCACATTTGAGGAAAAAGTTCGAAAAACGCGTCATGAGTCGCATCATCGACCTCAATAGCTGATTTCCCTTAAGGGGAATCTGCTAATAATTAAATTATTAAAACATATCTAATTCCACAACTTCGTGACACTGATTCCAATATAACAATTAAGCTTTCCAAGAGTCGTTTTGAAAACATTAAAACGGAGTATTAGGCCTGGGGAGCTGTGAGAAAGAAATACAAGAGTATTGGAAAGTGTTGGTTATACACCCCCGGAGATTTATGAGGCAGAGAAAAGGTGTGTGTGGGCTATTACATCTTCTATCCTACCTTTCATATGGAGCAAAATAAACTCCGTCACGCAGTGGCTGCGTAATCTTAGCAGATTTACCACGAGCAGGAATTACTAACAGATGAGGTCCTCGTATTTTCTGTTCTCTATTTTCCATTAAATAATATGACTATTTAAAGAATAGTGAGCATTATATACATTGTTATATAACATTTTAAAGCAAGAATTCCATAAGAAGAGTTTACTGAAAGCTGACAATCAAAAATACGAATTTTTCCGTTACCATTAGAGTTAAAGAAGAATCTATAAATAAATTAGCCTAGGATAATGCATTATTAACAACAACTATTATGTATGAGATTTTAGAAGTTAGCTCTTCTCTAAGTTCCTAGTCCTCCTAGTTGGATTTCGGTCATTATAGAACTTCATCATTAATTTTACACGCTATTAAATATTGAGTTTCGGGATGATGGAACCAAAATTGTAAAAGTTAGAACGTTAACAGACTTTTATATGTACGTTTGGACGGACCTCATTTTTACAATCACCTAGAGTCGTGACTGTGAATGGTCTATGCAAATTATTGAATCAGGTCTAAATGAAAATTCTGTGAAAGTATTTTTGGGAAAAGAAAATTATAATAATAACTTCCGTCATTGACTCCCCTTTAAACCGTTTAGGCCTGTTTTGTCCTGCAGAGTAGGTGACACAAGTTATTCAGAAAATGTAATTTAAGACGCTTAGAAGCAGCGATGGTTGCAGATGTTAAATGTGGTTGAGAGCACTTATTGTAATATCGTTTGTTTTAACATTTTTCGAGCAGAGTCATAAAAACGGAGATGATTTACATTTTAGATCCGCACATGGGAAATCTGCTTAGCTAACGCTGCCCCTGCGTGACGGACTTTTGGTAACATGACTAGGAGTGGAGGTTTAGTGATGGCTGAAAACTAAGATATGGAAATATCTCGGTTAATATTCAATTTAGAGAAAACATATATAAAACAACATTTATAGAACATCACAATTGCAAAAAGATTGATTCCATAAAATGTTTCAATCCGATTCTTAATAAAAGAGATATTTTGAAATTTTCCCCCTCTAAACCACCCCCTCCAACTGGTCCGACTTTAGATATTGACGAACTTGATCTTTCTTTTTACAGGAACATTACACCAGGATATGGAGTAAAGAAGGAAAAAACATTTTTTTTTTTTAATTTCAGAATCCATTCCTTTTCTTGTTGAAACGTGCCGTTTCTGAAATAAATATTTGTGCATTTTACGGCTAAAGGATGAGTAAAATCGAAAAAATACTGATATAAACTCGTTTTAGAATTTGATTTTCTACAAGAAACCGTCATAAAAAGTATGGCATTCCATTGGAAATTCCAAAGTTAGGGTGGCTGGAGAAGTACTGGAGAAGGTTACGAGGTTACATATGAACTGAAAAGATTCTTCAGGAGTCACAATTCTACCACACCAAGTTTATTAACAAAATTGGCGATTTTAAAGGGGGTGGCACGTGAAGTTAGGACACCCTGTGCATATAAAATCATAATCTTTTAGGTACGATAGATGGATATTTGAAGAGGAACAAATTTTTCGAATGTTGCGTCAGGAGTAGTACATCGTCAATAACGGATTTTCCTTGAGGGAAAAAGGGGCTAAAATATGAGATAGACAGAGTGTGTGTGTGTGTGTGTGTGTGTGTGTGTGTGTGTGTGTGTGTGTGTGAGAGAGAGAGAGAGAGAGAGAGAGAGAGAGAGAGAGAGAGAGAGAGAGAGAGAGAGAGAGAGAGAGAGAGAGAGAGAGAGAGAGTGCGCATGTCATTGAGCCTTGAAGCTTGGTAAGAGCTTGGTGAAGCCAGGTATGTTCGTATAAGAACGGAACATGTAGGTTTCAATGTCTTCTGGAGTGTGGTGCGGATGTCGGCTGAGGATGTGGGAGTAGCAGGCTGTGCGCCACCTAGCTCTGCTTCCGTCAAGGCCCTTGGGGATATGGATACACCGCATGGTTAACTATCACCTTACAGATCGCCTCCAGGCCAATCACATCACAGACGCTCACACTCAAACTGAAGAAACTAACATACACTGGAGTCTTACGACCCGCACTAAGAGACGGAACATCTTTAGATTTTATCTTCCAACTACACTTTAGAAGCTACAACAATTTCAAAAAGCACCAGAACTAGTCCACCTGCTCAACACACCAACAATCCTCTCTTTCTTAGAGAACGATAAATTCTATAACGTACTTCAAAGCACCGACTACTGACTGTTCGAATAAGACCCGAACGATGGCAAGGACCAGCAAACTTCACAAGACTAGTTGACGTACTAAAACTATATACATATGAGGCGGGACAGCCACAAACAGTTTTCTATAAAATGCAACGACACACACAGCACATTCATAGCAACATTAATATCCATTTCTCCATTTAGCCTACTCTCCGGCTATCTTTCGATTTACCCTGCCTTGTCTTTGCTACGCCTTGTATGGTCTCTCTATAGTTGGTGAGATTGGCGTTCAAAAATATCATTTCTAATATATTTATGGTACCCAGTCTACTGCAAAAACTAGTTCTAAGTATTAACACATTTCCCTTCAGGGAAATCAGCTATAGAGATCGTATTCATGACCCGATTTTCAAAACATTTCTTCAAATGTCCATCGATCCTACCAAGGAGATGACGAAAATGAGGCCCGTTCCAAACTATATATATACACACACACACACACACACACACACACACACACACACACACACACACAGACGCACACATATCTGTTAACGCTCTTGCAGTAGCAATTTTTGCCTGATCTATACCAAACTCGATATTTATACGTTTTATGTAAAAATGAACAGCAAGTTCGTTTATGGCTGAAATCGAACTAGTGGGTCGGGGGAGGAGTTTTAGAGGGGTGATTTCGAAAATTCAAAATATCACAGTTATTACGCGACGGATCAAAAACTTGTATAGACTAGATCTTATTGTAAATGTAGTGTTGTATATATGTTGTTATGTACGTTTTTTTCATTATCTTGATTATTAACCGAGTTATATATTTTTTTTGTGTACATTCAGTTAGTGACTATAAATGTTAAGTTTCATGACACTGGGGCGCTCCGGACTGAGGCTCAGGTTAGCCATGTGAGTTAAAGCGTTGACCTTAATCTCACATGTTAAACCTAGAGTGGCGAGTTCGATTCTCGCCTGGGCAGAGGGATTTATTTAGTGACGAAACTCATTAAATAACATCCTAAATCCCACTCTGGCTAGAAAAGGGTGGCAACCTGTAGATAACCAGTCCCAATTAGCCTGAGTTGCAAAAAGTGGACGTTAATAAATAATAATAATTATTAACCGAATAAGCTGCTATATTATGAGGCACTTTATTGAAGCCTAAATACCAAATATTGTTCTTACGTGTGTGTTGTTTTACGTTTTGGGATAATGACGCACTTGGCAAATCTGCTTATTTAACGCAGCATACTACGGGAGAAATAGAAGATAGATGATGAGATCAGGTTATCTGCGCATCAAATTCCAGCACGTGGAAAGTCTACTCAGTTTAGGCAGCACCTGCATGGCAGACTTTTATAATTATAGTTTTGGGGAAAGGTGGGGAGTATATAAATATTCAAATATTGAGGGATATTGGAAGAGCTGAAAGAAGGGTGTAGAGGCGAAGGCTGAGGGAGCGTGGGGCCTGATCCGATGACATTTGACGGCGATTTGGCCGAATTTCCGTTGGGAGCCCCCCTCCCCCTCCCCACTCCTCCATAATATCCTTGGCATCGCCATTCCCCACCTACAGCCAGAAAATCACTTCCCGGAAATTGTTTTTCCTTACACCATTTCGGCTGAGCCACCCCCCCCCCTCACCCGTCAATTTAATAAAAAGATACGATAATATGGAGGGAGAGTAGTGGACGCTCTCTGTCCTTTTTACGAGTCCCCAATATCATTTATTTAATTTTTTTTTCTTTGACCGCCGGTAGTTTTAGAATGTTTCCGTCCTCCCCCGTGAAGTGTTTTATGCCGCATTTATGAACATTCCTAAGGAGGGAGTTCAAATTAGGGTGATTGAGTGATATATTGACGAACTAACACTGAGAACATTCATTTGGATTTGGATGTTTTTCTTACGGAGGAGTAACATTAACTTCAGTAAAATTGTTGGCATGGTCTCATTCATTTTCTATATCCAAATTATATTACTTTAAATTACAAATTAATTCTTTATACTATAATGACAAGGGGGACCAAACAAAGGCACTTTTTCCCTGCGCTGACTTGAAAATATTTGTCTGTTAACGCTGTAGGGGTCGCCATTTTCGTTTGATCCTTTTATGTAAAAATAAAGATTAATGGCTGAAATCGGACCAGTGGGAGGGGTAGTTTCGAAAATTTGTAATATCTCCGTAATTATTCGTCGGATCGAAAAATTGTACATTACCAATCTGTTTGAAAATTAAATTACCTATAAATGTTGCTATGCACGTTTTTCGCTATCTTCATTATTAACCGAGATATTTCCATTGTTTAGCTTTCGACATTCAGTAAACCCCCCACTCAAGTCATATTTACAATAAGACTTTTGAAGTATCAACTACAAGCGAGGAGACAGGACCAGAAAACTATTTTTAGTACACCAAACCATTCTAGCAGCTTTTTAAATTTCCGATTGCATTCCTTTCCCCGAAGACTTGTTTCAAAGATGATTTTGTTGCCTACTACTTTTATGTCGCAGCATTTTTCTATAAAATGTGCATATTCTTAAATAAATGTTTGTGCATTTTACGGTTAAAGGATGCGTCAAATCGAAAAATTCACCAATAATAACTCGTTTTATAATTTAATTTCCTACAAGAATCCGTCATAAAAGGATGACATTCCATTGGAAATTCTAATAGTCGCTGGAGAAGTAAGAAGGTTATGAGGTTGAATATGATCTGAAAAGATTCTTCAGGGGTCACAATTATTGTTCACCAAGTTTCAGCCATTTATTAAAACAATTGGAGATTTTAAGGCTGGTGACACGGGAACTTGGGACACCCTGTGTGTGTGTGTGTGTCTATATATATATACGAGTATATACACAGTTTTGAACGGACCTCATTTTCGTTATCTTCTGGGTAGGGTTGATGGACATTTGAACGAATTATTCGAAATTCGCTTCATGAGTACGACCTCAATATCACTTAGGGAAAATCTGCTAAAAGGTTATACCTTCCTTCTATAGCTGCCTGTTTTTAATGTATTATTATTGTTGGATACTCCTGTTGGGCATGTCAGGAAAAGGATGTTAGTTTCTTCAAGGTATATTTTGGTATAACTGCTTTTGATTCTTTTAGCATGTTTTTAAATCACGTCGTAGATATAATAGCTTGTTTTAGGTTTTCGTACTTTAGTTCTGTGTTATCAGTTTTTTTTTTATTTTTTTTTTAAATTTACTTATTATGTTTATACATGTTTGAGCACTTTTTTAATTGTTTTTATTAGTTTAGTATAAAATTGTAACTTTATTATCAGTTGACGAGCAGAGATGTGCTTTCTTAAGTAGTGTTTGTTCCTTTCTCTGTGGAATAAATATTTTTACTTTTAATATCGACTTTCAACCTGTATTTTAATTTCTGTTTTTTTTTTTCTATTTTAAACTTAAGTATTTTTTGAGTAATTTAAATAATGCGGGTTGCTTGATATTCAAAAGGTTTTTGTTCCAACCGGCACTGAAGATGGAGCTTTGGGCCTGAAAGTGCACTTTTTCGTAATAAACACACTGTGGAGGAAACAGACCATTTTCATACTTCCGAATTGGATATTAGTTTATTTATTATCTATATTTTATGTCATGTGATTAGCACGACTTTAATGTTGGAAGGATTAATAAGGGTACCCCCCCCCACGCCAATCCCCAGATATAATAAGTTAGAAACAATGTTATTTAAAAAATTAATAAACATTCACATTCGATTGGAAGGTTTAAAAAAATGGTTTAAAAAAAATAGTTAAGTAAATTTAGTTTTATGCACCAAGAAGAAGGTAGTTGTGCGAACAGTACATAAACTATTGTTAGGCTAGCAACATTTTATAAAAAGTCCCAAGAACAATATTTCTAAAACCCGATAAATAAAATTTAAAATTGTTTTATTTATTTACATTTACACAAAGGAAATCTTTTTTAAATTGTCCTACCAATTATTCAGATTACAGCGCCACGACTGTTGAGTGGTTCAGGATTGCTTATCTCTTTCTAATGAAAGGTATTAGTTTAATCACATATATTTTATGGTGCGAGTTATGCTAACTGTTATTTAAAACGGCTCGTCAGTTGAATACTTTTTGACAATAGAAAACACAATTACTTAACTAATGAACATTTTGTTTGAAGTAATCTCTGAAATTTTAAAGTTACCATTTTTCGGTTTAAAAAAAATGTTTGTGTGAAAAGAGATAGTTTTTGTGTGAGTGTGAGAGAGAGAAAGGAAGAGAGAGAGAGAGAGAGAGAGAGAGAGAGAGAGAGAGAGAGAGAGAGAGAGAGAGAGAGAGAGAGAGAGGAGGGGAGAGAGAGGGAGAGAGGGAGAGAGGGAGAGAGGGAGAGAGGGAGAGAGGGAGAGAGGGAGAGAGGGAGAGAGGGAGAGAGGGAGAGAGGGAGAGATTGAGAGAGGGAGAGAGGGAGAGGGAGATAGAGAGAGAGAGTGTGAGGGAGAGGGAGAGGGAGAGGGAGAGAGGGAGAGAGGGAGAGAGGGAGAAAGGGGGAGAGAGGGAGAGAGGAAGAGGGGTGAAAGGGGGAGAGGGGGAGAGAGAGAGAGGGAGAGAGGGAGAGAGGGAGAGAGGGAGAGAGGGAGAGGGGGGGAGAGGGAGAGAGGGAGAGAGTGAGAGAGGAGTGAGAGGAGAGGGAGGGAGAGGGAGAGGGAGAGGGAGGTGAGAGGAGAGGGAGAGGGAGAGGAGAGAGAGATGTGGAGGGAGAGGGAGAGAGGGAGAGAGGGAGAGGGGTGTGAGGGTTAGAGGGAGTGAGGGGGAGGGAGAGAGGGAGAGTGAGAGGGAGAGGGAGAGAGAGAGAGAGAGAGAGAGGGAGAGAGGGAGGAGGGAGAGAGAGAGGAGGAGAGAGGGATGAGAGGGAGAGAGGGATGAGAGGGAGGGAGGGAGAGAGGGATGAGAGGGAGGGAGGGAGAGAGGGAGGGAGGGAGAGAGTGATGAGAGGGAGGGAGGGAGAGAGGGATGAGAGGGAGGGAGGGAGAGAGGGAGGGAGGGAAGTGAGGGAGAGAGGGAGAGAGGGAGAGAGGGAGAGAGGGAGAGAGAGAGAGAGGGAGAGAGGGAGAGGAGAGAGGAGAGGGAGAGGGGAGGGAGAGGAGAGGGAGAGGAGAGGGAGAGGGAGAGGGAGAGGGAGAGGGAGAGGGGGGAGTGGGGGTGAGGGAAGAGGGAGAGGGAGTGGGAGAGGGAGAGGGAGTGAGAGGGAGAGGGAGAGGGAGAGGGAGGGAGAGGGAGAGGGAGAGGGAGAGGGAGAGGGAGAGATGGAGAGAGAGAGAGAGAGAGAGAGTGAGAGAGCAGTGAGAGAGAGACGAGAGAAGAGAGAGAGAGTAGACGAGAGGTGAGAGAGAGAAGAGAGAGAGGAGAGAGAGAGAGAGAGAACTGAGAGAGAGAGTGAGAGAGAGAGAGAGAGAAGAGGATGAGAGAGAGAGAGATGAGTGAGAGATGAGAGACGAGAGAGAGAGAGATACGAGAGATGAGAGAGAGAGAGAGAGAGAGAGAGAGAGAGAGAGAGAGAGAGAGAGAGAGAGAGAGAGAGAGAGAGAGAGAGAGAGAGAGAGAGAGAGAGAGAGAGTTTGTGTGCCGAAATAAAGAAACACACGAAAATACGCCCGAGTTTAAAGAGAAACAGACGTAAAAACTGATTGAACGTAAAATTAGGCCGCCTCCAAAAAGGAGAAGGAATACTTGTATTTACTTTCAGGCTGCCTAATCCAAGGCGCATGAATATTCAATGTCACACAAGGAAAAAAATGCAGTAGCGAACACAATCCCCCAATCAATCTTATATTCAGCCCTCTTCCTCCTTGGGTCAGCTAGTTATGGCTTCAGGGAGAGGGGGAACTTTTCACTCTCCCTGTAATTGGGTTCATTATAATAAAGTCAATATGTATTTTCAAGATAGTCCTATATATATTTTTATCTTGCTTCATTGTCATGAAAAGAATGCACAAGGTTCAAGTGTAGAACACCAGCTAGCATCGTGCATAAGCCAACTCCTTTATATTCATGACATAATCTGTCAATTCTGTCGTTGTCTTGAAATAATGACTCCATCATTTGCGTAAGCTAAGCCGACGTCCTGCTTATAATTTCACTGTTTTTTTCTTCTTTATGAAATGAATTTTATTTCCATTAAATGCCAACGGAACATAATAGAATACGACCAAAGTTATTGTTTCCTATAAAAATATTTAATAGGTCGTTTAATTTCTTCACATATTATTGAATAACGTGTATACTTATATAATACATTCGATATAAAATTAGCTCAAATTCCATGAATACAATTTATAAAATCCATCAGTTCAAATAATTACATAAAATAAATTAATTTCGTTAACAATCTTAATACCACTGAAAATAGATAACATACATTTTTTTTTAATTTATTGACATGCAAATGTATTAAAGGAGGACAAGCTTTAAAAATGATGAGAAACTTGTAACACCTTAAAAAGACAATGCACCTGATCATAAATTATTTTTTGAGTGAAAAATACAAACGATAATAAGAAACCTCACACCGGAAAGGTTTATTTTATATATCAGAATATAAAATATTAATTTCGTTGAAAACTATTTACTACAACTAGTACTCTAATTTATAAGGAATCGGAATAATTTTTATCCCAATCAATCAAATTCTAGTAGTCCAAGAATTCAAGACGGGGGGAGTGGTCACCAGAACATATTTGCAACTATCTCGTATAACAAAGTTCTCTTGAAAACAATATTTGCTATTTAAGCTTCGAATAATGTGTTTTATTACATAACGGAGTATTGTTTATGTAACATGAGCAGAAGTGAGGTTTGGCTGAAGGCTGAAAAATGCAAATAGCTCAGTAAATATTCAAGATAGGGAATAAACGTCTATAACAATATTTAAAGTAAATTTAATTTGCAATAAGATTGGATCTATACAATATTTCGATCGGAAGTATAGTGACGGAGATATTTCGAAAATTTCCCACTCTAACCCAGCCCCACTTGTCCAATTTGAGCCATTAACGAACTTTATCTTTCTTTTTACATAAAACTATTAAGTATCTAGCTTTATAAATGATGAGAAACTAATACCATCTTATAAAGACAATGCACCTGATCATAAATTATTTTTTGACCGATGAGATATATTTTGTACTTTTATTTCATAATTGAACATTTTTTATAGTATTCATCATGTGTATAAAAACATCCTTCAGACAGGAAGTTCTTTAATTTATTTTTAAATACAGAATATTTTTTAATAGATTTAATACAACCGGGCAGAACTATAAAGAGTTTAGTAGTAGTTTATGCATTTCGGTGTAGTAATAACCACGAACCATTAAGAAATATTACAACTATGGCCAAGGTAATATTCTTAATTACTACTGTTCATACTCTTTCAACTTATCTCATCGTAAATTATAAAATAACCTTTTTAAAAAAAGTATTACTTTTGTCTTGAGAACAATAAATAATTTTTTATTAATCATCATTTATTTGAGACGAGTCACGCCCCCTGACGTTTCCAAATCGACCAACCACAACCATAAAGAAAATTAAGAAGCGCCTTAATGGGCTGGAGTATTTTTATACCATCTATACTAAAATATTGTATATACATTCTTTTCATGTCTACAGCAAACAATAAAAGAGTAGCCGTTTTATTATTTATTTTTACTTAAGAATGTACTTTGTGAGGAGAAATTAGACAACAAAAGATACCGGAGATAGGAAGGAAAAAGAAGAAAAGAGAAGAAAAAAATACTTCCGCTAAAAGCGCCCAATTTTGTAATGTATTTATAGCAGAAGAAGAGCTAAGACAACGAGGCAACTGGCTATCGTAGAATCAAATATTGATTATTTGAATCGTGTTAATGATACACTTCCAAGAGAGATTCATTCTTGGCAGTTACCTTTGTCACAAAAGAACAAACATTCGAAAGGGTGTGCCAATAGCTTCATGCAACGATGACCCTAAAGTTACAGCTTGAATTGTTTCTCATGATTGTGTGAAGATCATTGTTTGAAAGCAAATAAAGAAAAAAAAACCTGTGAAATTATAAACAGGAAGTCGGCTTAGCTTACGCAAATGATGGAGTCATTATTTTGATATAACGGCAGAATTGAAAGATTATGTCATGAATATAAAGGAGTTGGCATATGCACGATGCTAGCTGGTGTTCTAGACTTGAACCTTGTGCATTCTTCTCATGACAATGAAGCAAGATAAAAATATATATAGGACTATCTTGAAAATACATTGAAAAGGAACTTGGGCTTTGCGAGAAGAAATTAAACAGCAAAAGATTCCACAGATAGAAGGGGGAAAAATTCCCGCTAAAAGTGCACTAATTGTAATAAAATTATAGCACACAAAGAATGCTTTGTAAAAATATTTAAAATGGTTTTTTTTCTATTGCGTAACTGTACTCTAGTGTTGAGAGTGAAATTACATCGGTCAGCCTTATTGAGCAAGCCCTACGTGACAGACGTATATATTTATGCATACTATGTAGGGAAAGAATGAAACAAAAAAACATATTATGAGCATAAATGATGATCAACACAATCGAAACGATATACACATATGGTATGTATACTCATGTGTGTGTGTTCGTTAACGGGGGTTGTAAGTTGCGAAGGTCACACTCACTGGGAAAAAATTCTGATCACGAACTCCCCTCGAGGGGGGCTAAACATTTGTAGAGTATACGATGCCAACCGAATATATATATATATATATATATATATATATATATATATATACACACACATATAAAACCTTTATGAGAAAATGATCATGTTATAATGCTAAATTAATACTTTATTTATATTTCTTAGGGAGTCATATTCACTTTCGCTCATCGACAACTCCGAAAGTGACAAATAAAACTTTAAGGATGAAGAAATTCAAATAATATGAGAGCAAATACAAAAGACTTTGAATTTAAACCGTCTACTATACCAAAGTAATGAACGAATAAAACTCACAGAGGAGCTTCAATTTTTAAACGATTTTGGATACTAAATAGCTATGTATTGGCGATAATAATGCGAAAACGTTCAGTACCTTTCTTCGAAATAAAGTGAAACAGTATTTCAATTTTAAAAGTATTTCTGTATACTGGCTTGAATAAACGTGTGTAATTAATTAAGTCACGCAATAATAGTGTAGCCTTTGTTAACAGTGTGCAACGAAAATATGTGAAAAATATTGAATAATTTAAGGGTACGATCCATTTAAAGAATCAATCAAGAATTTATAGAATTAAGTAATTTGTATTTAATGTTGTTTTTTTTTACATCCACTTTATGCAACTAGGCTAATCGGGACGGGTTATCTACAGGTTACCATCCTTTTCTAGCCAGGGTGGGCCTAAGGAGTTTGTTTAATGAGGCCGTCATCAAATAAATTTCTACTGCTCAGGGCGGGATTCGAACCCGCCACTCTAGAGGTCTGCCATGGGAGATTGGGACCAACGCCCTAACTCGCACGGCCAACCCGAGCCCCTTGTATTTAATGAAACACATGCCAGGTATTGTAGGAAATAAATCCCACAGCTTGGGTTTGAGCTGTTGACATCAGATCTGTTTCCATAAGACGATCCCTGACTTGTGTCGTTGAATTGACTAGCTCACTACTTCTGTTTTCAAATGTATTGCCTCACAATGCTGAGTTCGCAGCGGGAAGGAGGGGGGAGCAGTAGACGAATCTCGAAGCTCCTTAACCTAGTAGTAAATACTTTCTTTTTAGTATCATTTTATTTAATATTGATCTTGATTCTTCTTCATTTCTTTAACTAGTTTCGGATTATCTATTTTTAATATTTGTTTACAATCAATCTTACCTAAACTAGTTATACATAAAGCATCAACCAATTTTGAATCCATTAAAACTTTAACCACTTTTTCATATAATTCTGTTGGTAAGTGATGAAGTTTACAAGAAATGTTGTGATACGAAAAATGTTTCTAAATAGTACGACTACTTCAATTGGATATAAAAAAGCATACAAAAATATCCATGAAACTGAATAAGACACTTTTGTAATTGTTTTTAGTAGTTTAGTATCAAATTGTAACCTTATTATCTGTTAACGAGCAAGGGTGTGTGTTCTTAAGTAGTGATTGTTCCTTTCTCTGTGGAATAAATATTTTTACTTTTAATATTGTATTTTAATTTTTGTTTTTTCTATTTTAAGCTTAAGTATTTTTTGAGTAATTTAAATAATGCGGGTTGCTTGATATTCAAAGGGTTTTTTGTTCCAACCGGCACTGAAGATGATGCTTTGGGTCTGAAAGTGCACTTTGTCGTAATAAACACATTGTGGAGGAAACAGTCCCTTTTCGTACTTCCGAATTTGATATTAGTTTATTTATTATCTATATTTTATAGCATGTGATTAGCACGACTTTAATGGAGTAAGGATTAATAAGGGAACCCCCCTCCCCCACGTCAATCCTCAGATATATATTAAGTTAGAAACAATGTTATTTACTAATTAATAAACATTCACATTCGATTGGAAGGTTTAAAAAAATGGTTTAAAAAAAATTCTTATGTTTTATGCACCAAGAAGAAGGTAGTTGTGCAAACAGTACATAAACTATTGTTAGGATAGCTACGTTTTATAAAAAGTCCCATGAACAATATTTCTAAAACCCGATAAATAAAATTTAAAATTGTTATATTTATTTATAAATAAAGGAAATCTTTTTTAAATTGTCCTACCAATTATCCAGAATACAGCGCCACCCAAAAAAATATACCCATGAAACTGAAATAAGACACAAGTAGGTTGAGCAGTATTAATAAGAGAATACGTATTCAGTGAATATCTTTCGGAGTAAACAACCCGTTTAACGGTGAATTAATTTGTATTAAAGAGGCCGTTCGTAAAACTAAGAATCACCCAAGTAAATATTTTTGTTTAATCAGAAACTCAATGAGTAAATTAACTAAAATTCAAAACCTGAATACCGAGAGCCTCCTAATTAAAGACATTCGCAATAATCACTGGACCCTGATAAATAAGAAGATTATTTTCTTAAGAAGCCTCCCTTGTAAAGAAAGTCTGGCTAATGAAAAGGCCGACAATGAACCAATAAAGAAAGACAACCCTACATAAAATATACAAATGCATTACAAAAATGGAAATGAAAACTGGACGACTTGAAATAGGCTTAATTAAGAATTTCAAGATTACTTTTGGTAAAACATTAATTTTCACTTGTTAATAGAATATTCGTTAAGGTTCAATATTAGATAAGTAAAGCTGAAGGCTAATTTCAACCATGAAGGAAAGTATGCAATGGACATGCCCTAAGGACCAACAATTTCATGAGAAATGTATTTGATGGCAAAACTATTGGGGAAAGGGTAGAAGGAGCCCTAAACTATATATTAAGGGTCATTAAAACTTTTTACACATATATATTTTCCCACAATTCGCATCACTCCAAGACTTTAAAACAGAAATTCTTGACTGCCTGTTTGAGACCATTTGACTCAATCTCTTAACAAGTGCAAGAATTATAGCTTTGCAATTTTTATGTTTGCCTGGGAGCTGTTTCTAAACATAAACTCTATGGAAGCCCCATTGTCATAAATGAGAATTTACTTATAAATCGAGATATATATTCCTCAGTAATTTAACTAGTGTTGGTCTTATCAAAAAATTTCATTAAACTCTATCTAATACAAATTAGAAATTAAAAAAAAAAAAATATAGCGACTGCCATCGGACATAAAGTGGTTAAAGTATTTTAAAGAATCAGAATAAAGATTTTTTAAAATATGCCTTTTAATACAATAATTCACTGCATAATATTGCATTGAAAGCTTTCTTCTAGTCATGGTAACAAGAGTGCAATGCGAAACAAGTAAAGAAAAAAGAGTAACAGCTTAATAAAAATACCATGTTTTTCCCCCTATCCTTTTCCCCATTTGTGGGCGCGGCTCTTCCCATTATTGCTACACAACTTTTTCCCCACCTCCATGGATTAATGTTGCGAATCCGACCTCGCTTTCGATTTAAATGGAGGTTAGTTAGTATTAGCATAAATAAGCCAATATTATATTTCGGGAAATAATGATTTTCTCGAGAATCTTAAAGGGTAGTCAGAAGAGAGCTTCATTAGTCTTCAGGAATAAAGAAAAAAACAGATATCTCTATTGTAAAGTAAAATTAAACATACAATATAATTAAATTCCAAGTAGTGTTATTTTCGGAACCCTGTATATTCGTGATCTTAATATAGTATTAAGTTAATAATTTGATCTAGAAATAAATTTATAAAATCTTATGAGACTTAATTATAAATCAAATGGAATTCTCAGCTCTTATTTAATATTTATTTACGTTCTAAGCATGAATTTAATATTTTTTACTTATTTCTCATATATTTTTCCCCCAAGATCAAAAACGATGTTGTTCCAATGATTACCCGAATTACTTAATTATGAGAAAATAAGTTACACCAAAGCTTTATTTTACTTCATTTCAATAAGCATATTTGTATGGAATGAATAAAAAAAATAATTGCAACTTTTACGACTAAGCATTAAATATTAATTTCCAAGTCTTAGATTTTACTTTTCACAAATAGTACATGTAGTGCTTTTGAAAATACATATTTAAGAGAGTTGGAAATGTCTTTCTGGAAAGGCCGTTTTTAAAACAACACGTTTAAAATAATATCTGAAAGCCACTATTTAAGTTTGTCCGATTTCTTTTATTCATATTCGCATTCAGCTCGTTAAAAATAGATTTAGACCATCGTAACCTTATTCTGAATTTCACTAGCACTAACGTGTGTTTGATATTAAATAGAAATCATAATATGAGTTTAATAATTTTGGGTATTAATGAAAAAGTTTAAATAACAAATTCTAATATGATTTGACCCTTCTCAACACAAAAGTAGTCGAGAATTTTCAATTGTAGAAATTTGGCATTCAAATTCTGACCATCGAGCAATACGCCAATATCATTAATGGTTGCAATAAGATAATTTCTATTCAGGAAAGGACCTGGAATATTAAACTTTTTTTTAAATTTTACAAACACTAAAAAGGTGCATGTTTACTTGAACGTCAGAAACTAAATTCACCGATATATTTCCTACTACTGGCTTCATTTCAATTCCTGAGTTTAGAATGTACTTCAAGCACTTCAAAGTCGTTTTAAAGTATGAAATTCAATATTTTGATTTCCAACTTTTCCAAATTATTTTTATATCATTTCATGTTCAATATCGCAAGAGAAGGGCTGAACGGAAGTGGACCTTTTTTTGGTATTAATATAAAAGAAAAGTTAATATTAACTTCATTCTATTCAGTTATCTTCTTGGCTAGTGAGTTTTCTGCATAGTAAAAACATACATTGATCAGCCGAAATTGAGGCTTAATATAAATGTAGTAATTAAGAGATATTCAACGCATCTTTAAAAAATTAGTTTTGTATAATGTTTCAATTTTATATATCTGGATTCATCGTACGTTTTTTAAACTAAATACATTTTATGATTTCGGTAGTTTCATATATCCCGAAAAAATTGTAGAATGAAAGCATAAACCGTAAAATTCAAAAACGAGACTGATAATGTGTAAATTAACAGAGATAAATAATATTATTTAGTGCTTATGTTGAGGCAATATATACAATTCGGTATGAAACCATTTCATTTCAACCCATGAAAGCGACAGGTAACGCAGCCAATACACGTTTGAGTACACGCAGGAAAACGTAATCCCAAAATGTGTAAAGTACCCGTATATTGTAATATTTGAAATCAGGGCTATGTCACAACCAAAGACCATTAGGTGCTAAAGAAATTTGATTAGTTGAGAAATGATTCTTTATTATTATTAACTTAGCTTCAAATTTTGAACGCAAAAGTATTTTAATGGGCGAATTAAAATAGGTATAAATGAAGTAAATTTAAGTGTATTTAAATTATTACTATCATTAGATTGGTTCACAAGAATGAGGACACTAAAGAAATGAAATGGCATTAATAATAAAATTCCTATGAAGGCTCAATACAGAACTTGAAACTACTAGTATTGGAATAAAAATAGAATATATTAAATTAATTATAAATATACTGACAAACTATGTATATATGTTACTATTTTTATGGTCACAAAGACTACATTACAAATTTCATTAGGACAAGACTGTTTCTGCTCTTAGCAAGTTTCCTTGTCGACTAAATATTTGATATATATAACAATGTCTGAAGCGTAATAAATATGTGGTTTATTCAGTAAATTATTTTAGGTTCTATAATAAGCGAATTAAATATTTACGGTTTTACAAGTCATCAACTGATTTGAACATCATTTAAAATAGTGTTTCAAAATTACGAAATTATTTTTAGCCAATGCTTATTTTACTTTCTGGATTTTGTATAATACATGCTTTAAAATGAGTCTTAATTTTTTCTTCCAACGTTCTTTTGCGTTCTAAACGGTTTCATAAATTTACAATACTCAAATCATATGTGAATTTTTATCAAGTTCATTATCTCTTACAAACGAATATTATACATTTTTACGCTTTTTAGTTATAATATTTGTATTCTATTTAGGTTTTGTGGTTTCCATACCTTCAATGCTTTTTTATTGGTTTGGCAAATATTTTGGAGCTAATGAAAAAATAATTGTATTTCATATAAGTCAATTTTGAGGAAGTATATACATAAACTTTTTCTAAGAGATTATCTCCAAAAGAATTACTTCATTAAAAGTATAATAACTGAGTAAAAATACAAGTGAAATTATTGTTCCGATTATAGTTTTATAGAAAAAGAAAATTAAATTTCCCTATATATATATAGATCTTATTAAGATCATTATATTAATTGAAATAAATATTTAACAGTGATCTCAGTCTTCTTAGACTACAAAAACCTACTCATTTTGAAGATCATAAATGAAATCCTATATTTAATTCCTGAATATATATGTTTTATTAATGTGGAAATAAAATGTATTTTTACATTTACAGTCTCTTTAGCGTAAGAGATTTAAATTATTTTGTCTAGCACCGTTTTTTTTTTTTAAATTTAAGTATGATTATTAAATATACTTATAAACTGATTCAATAATAAAATGTTAACGGTTGAGAAATATTTGATGATATGATGAAAGCTCATAAAAGAAAGATTTTATATGTATTTAACTTAAAGATCATGTGTGAACTTATGCTAGCCTTTCAGCGTCTTTTTTGTCAAATAACTTCAGCGCAAATAGTTCCGTCGGCAAATTTATAGATTTTGAGTTGTATAATAAACTTGTTACTCAACAAAACAAAAAAAATTTATATGCCTTGTCCCTATACATATCTCACTGAATCTATACTTTTAAACAAATAAATTTGATCTTCAAAACTCTTAGTACAACACAACTTTCGAAAAGCAGTTTAAAATGAAAGGAGTGAATGTACTTTTTATATACAGCCACTAGACCAGTGTTGATTCATCAAGTGACTTCTGCCTAATATATAAAGGTATCCATCAGCGCCAGAACCAAGACGGACTGAATCAGCAATAAATTAATTTTCATTTCAACAATACTTCAGGAAAATAATTATCAAGAATTGGCGTCCAATTTGCTTTTATTAATTAGAAAACGTGAAAGCTAATGATTGCCCACGAATTAATTGAATGAAGTAAGCCACTAAAATATCCGAAAACTGGCTATATATTGAAAAAAAAAGTGTATTTCTGTCATAAAAAAAATGTAATAGTACAATAGATTCCTTATATTTTCAATTAACCAAGTTCTAGAATGACCAATAAGATGGGTATATAATATAATTAAATAGGCAGTCTAGTCAAATAAAAATGACAAAATTCAGCTAATAAATAAAATACCGTACATATGAATAATTTGTCAATTGCAAAGAGAGATAAAACTATAAGGTTTTACACATTATTAGCTATGGATAAATTTACAGAAAAAGAATCGCATATTTTTTTCGATTTTCTCAACTACAAAAGTATAGATTAACTTTCTAGAAACAAATTAATTAAATTCTGTATACCGATGTGAGCATTTTAAACTGTAGTTGCATAGTATTACGTTTGAATAAAAGTTCTTATTTCTTGATTCTTCATGCCGAAAACTTCCTTGGAAAACAGTGGATTCTCATTTGTATATTCAACCGTAGTTATTTCTCTTCGGAAATTTTACTTTTAAAATGATTCCCAATCACTCTTAAATAATGTATTAATTTTAATTATGTGATCGTAATTTGTATTTGATACATATCATTGGTATTTCAATTTATTTAACGGATCTATCTGTTTTTTATATCATCAAGTCCAATGAATATCTCTATAGATTCACTTTATTCTATAAGATTATTTTAACTTAATTTTCTAAGCTATATGACTATTAATATTTAATGATAGAAGGAATTCGTAAATTTCATTTAATAATTCTTTTTATAAATCTTATATCCCTCATTGCATAGACGAATTTCCATTGCGTTCCCAAATACTTGGGATAAATTTGGTCTAATATCATTCTATCCAAAAATGGAAATACATTTCTGAACTTATGTAATGTTCGTTTTCTAAGGGATTCGATAATTTTGTATCGCTTTCCTAATCTTCCCATAAATTAAAATGGAATTTTAAACTTATTTATTTAATACAGTTTTTTATTAGTCACTGTTCGAGTTTTATGATTGAATTTATTTTTTTAAGCGGGTAAAGTTTACAAAAACTTTTTTTTGTTGATAAAATGATTAATTGATGTAATTATCGGGGGAATAATAACTATTTATTAAGATTATTTATACGGTTTTTTAAATCAGAATTTCAAATTTAACTGTTCAGTGAGTAAAATATGCCGAAAATTCAAATTTGACAAGAGGGTGGATTTTATTTTTATTTTTTTAATTATTCAACGATCACCTGTGTAATTATTGTGAGAATAAAAACTATTTAATAAAACCATGAGTAAATTGATGTTTTAATTTTATTTAAATTAAGGATTTCTAATTTCACCGTTCTGTGACTAAAATATGACGAACATTCATATTTGACAGGAGGGTGGATTTTTTTTTTAATGAAACGATTAATTACTAGGAGAATAAAACAATGAATAGTGTGATTTTTTAAATTTTATCTAAATAAGGATTTCTCCTTTAAAACATGAAAAAAATCCAAATTTACTTGGAGGGTGGATTTGATTTTTTAAAATAAAATTATCTATCTCCCGATGTCATTATTGGCAGAATAAAAACTATTTAATAATATTATTAATAAGGCGATGTCTTAATTTTTTTTCTTTTAAATGAGAATTTCTAATTTTACCGTTTAATGTGTAAAATATGCCGAAAATCAAAATTTGATAGGAGGGTGGATTAGATTTTTTTTTTTTTTTTTTTTTAATAAAATGATCAATCTCTCGATGTCATTATTGGCAGAATAGAAACTATTTAATAATATTATTAATAAGGCTACGTCTTAATTTTTTTTAATGAGAATTTCTAATTTCACCATTCAATGTAAAAAATATGCCGAAAATCCAAATTTTTTAGGAGGGTGGATTTGATTTTTTTTTTTTTCCTACGACTAAATAAAAATAATTGTTCAAAAAGTTACCTTGTGATAATGAGGGAGCGATGAGATTGAGGAAGCACCATAAAGTGAGGATCATGGTGTAAGAGTGAGATACGACTGAAGACGATAGAGGGGCGCGAAGTCCTTGGAGAGCGACCGGCCGCGAAGCTACACGGCTGCTGCCTCCCGGCGGACTGGCTCTCCCCCTAACCCTCCCCTATTCCCCAACCCCCACCCACCACCCCTACCCTCTCCGACTCCCACCGCACCTGTTAACTGACAACAATAATTAATATACTCGCCTTACTTATGTTTAGTCCGTGGATTTGTATACCGCCGAAGAAAATAAAAAGTCTGTCAAGCAGGCGATGTGTAAACTAAGCTGATTTTCCCTCGTGAACTTAAGCAATAGATAAATCTACATATTGGTAACACAACACCACCTTGAAAAAATACAAACGATAATAAGAAACCTCACACCGGAAAGAAAAACAATTATTGAAATATATCAGAATATATAAAATATTAATTTTGTTGAAAACTATTTACTACAACTAGTACTGTAATTTATAATGGATCGGAATAATTTTTATCCCAATCAATCAAATTCTAGTAGTACAAGAACTTATGACGGGGGGGGGTCACCAGACCACAATAAGATTGACAACAATATGTGGTATTTAATCTTCCAATAAAATGGTTTATTATATAACAAAGTATTGTTTGTGTAACATGAGCAGAAGTGGGGGTTTGCTGAAGGCAGAAAATTGAAAAATACGAATAGCTCAGTATATATTCAAGATAGATAATGAATGTATATAACAGTATTTATAGAGCATTTAATTTTCAATAAGATTGGTTCAATAGAATTTTTCGATCCAAAGAATAGTAACGGAGATATTTCGAATTTTCGAAAATCCCCACTGGTCCGATTTCAGCCATTAATGAACTTGATCTTTCTTTTTACATAAAGCGATTAAATATCGAGTTTGGTAGTGATTAAAATTGCAACCGTTAGAGCGGTAACAGACAAATATATATATATATATATATATATATATATATATATATATATATATACAATTTTGAACGGGCATCATTTTCATCATCTTCTAGATCGATGGACTTTGGAAGAAAAATTCCGTAAATCGCGTCATGAGTACGAACTCAAGAAAAATCTGGTAAAAAAGCACGCTGAAAGGTTAGCATAAGTTCACGTATGTTCTTTAAGTTTAATACATCTTTTTTTCATGAGCTTTTATCATCTAATCATATATCTCTCAACCGTTAGCATTTAATTATTGAAGCAGTTTATAAGTACTTAATAATCACACAAAACGTACACTTAAATTAAAAAACAAAATTGCGGGTATATAAAATAATTTAAATCTCTTAAATGCTAAAGAGGTTGTAAATGCAAAACTTCATTTTATTTAAACACACTGAATGAAATTTTCATTGAGGAATTAAATATATGATTTAATGTATGATCTTCAAAAGCTTGAGTATGTTTTGAGGTCACTGTGTAATTTTTATTTCAGTTAAAATAATGGTCTTAATATGACATTACACACATATACGTGTGTGTGTGTGTGTGAGTTTAATTTATAATAGTAAATTTAGTTTTTTTTTTTTTATAAAACTATAATCGTAACAATGAAATTGTATTTCATAATAACTGTATTATTCTCTTAATAAAGCTATTATTTTGGAGATAATTTCTTCGAAAATGTTATCATTAATAAGTAATCATTAATTGGGGAAGCTTTGAATTCAGAGGTCATTAAGTAAATGCCTGTTACAGATCAAAGGCTGTTGAACAATTCCCTGAAATAATCATACGATAGATGCGTGTCGACCAGAATTTGCAAATATTTAACCCAATTCCTTAATTGAAGTTCTAAATTTAAATATGTACATATTATTTAATTTTCATTGTTGATTATGTTCTATAATCGGATCTGTGTCCCACTGAAGGAAATAACGAAGTTCCATGTGTAATTTCTACGAAAAAGTTATCATTAATAAGTTATCATTAATTGAAGAAGCTTGTATTTCAGTGGTCGTTAAATAAATATCTGTTATATCTGAAAGCCTGTTGAACAATTTCATGAAATATGAAACATACATATGATGTATATTATTATAGATATTATTTTATTAAAGCAATTAACTGACATAATATTAGTAAATTATGCATAGAAAACAAAAATATTTGACGTATCCTATTGTTTTATGTTAACATTTAACGGAAATAAATTCATTTCATTCTATTTCAGACTATTCAGAGAGCTGGCTGAGTAAAGAAAATGTGCTAATTATCGATTATCGGAAGGCCAACCATTTAAAAACGATTATTAAATCACAATTAAAAGAAAATGACTTTTTTATTTAAAATGATACTTATAGAATTTATAAATGACAAAATGGTTGGTGGTAGGAGTCTACTCATTATTTACAGATAAAACATTTCCTGGTTCGAAACCTCTCATCGCTATTCACTGTTATTCCTATAACCTGTTAGACTTAGAGACTTCAAACTGTTAAATTAGAGAAATCAAATCAAACACGCTCAACTGGACTTCAAGTGATAGACACTCTAGAAGAGAAGAAATTGTAATTATACGCCTACGCACAGGACACACTAGACTAACGCATTCATATCAAATGAGCAGGGAAGATGAACCTATATGTCGCTACAGAACGCTGACTGTAAAACACATACTGACTGCACACAAGTAAAAACGTAGTCATGGCCCACAATTTTATGCGAACTACTAGCCGACAGTAGCCAATTTATAGATGATGTTTTTAAGTATTTAAGAAATAATGGATTATTTGATGAAATATAAAAGCTATTATTTACCATTATGAAAGTTTTATATAGCGAGCACTGTACGTGGAATATGAGTTTTGCCTCCTTCCAGTTTAACTATTTATAGTTTTTCTTTTAGTTTTTCTCTCTCTTTTTTTTTCTTTTTGGTTTTTCCTCAAGTTGAAAATGTACTAACAATTTATATTTAATTTTGTCCATTCTATTTATTTAGTACATTTGTAAAACTTAGCTTTGTAAAAATGTTAATATTTATTTAATTTTTTAAAATTATATTCTAACATGTAAAGAGATTAAACACCATTGTAGCAGCATGGTTCTATTTATTTTTTGTACATTTGTAAAATTTAGCTTCGTAAAAATTTTAACCTTCCTAGGACTGGGTGGATTGTAAAACGTTAAGGACTGAGTGGGGTCCGCACGGACCCCAACTTTAAATTTCAATTTTACACACTAAACCACATTTAATTCTTTTTTCTTTAATGTATTTAATATTTAGGTATATTATAGGTTAAAATAAAATAAAAACAAATATAAAAATAATTTTTGTTTATTTATTAATAAAACGTTTAAAAAATTTGTACCTTTTGATCATTAAAATTATTAATTTACAAAAAAAAAGTTTTATAGTAATTAAATAAGTTATTTTACTGTTATATTTATAAACATCATGAAAGCAAAAAATCATTAAAAAAAACAAAAAATAAAAAAGAAATACTAGTTTTCATCATTGACACAATTTATACATGCAGGATTATGATTTGTATGTTTTGGACATATAAATTGTCCACAGCTGTTACAGAAATTTTTAACTTTGATATCGACTTTTCGAGGACACAAATAGCATCTTCCCCTACTTTTGGGCCTTGTTGCTGTAGCAATCGACGTCGAAGGCTTCGATTCTTGATTTTCTTCGATGTCGATGCACTTTTCCATCATTCTTATAGTATCTCTCTTCAGCCTTATGCATAAATGTGGATTATTCAATCCTTCTCGAATAAGCGGTTCTGCTAATTTCTTTCCCAACTCCAAGAGAAAAATCCGCCTTCTGTCAAGTGAAGAAATTTTCCAGTCAGGATGGAGTTTCGTCCCCACAATATATGCATTTATCCCGGCTATATCTAATGTATTCATAAAAATCGTCATTGGCCATCTTTTAGTTTGCCGTTTTGTGGAATATTCTGCTACCATTTTGTCGAGAGTGTCTGCAGCACCTTTGGTTGCATTATATGTACTGATAATTTCTGTTTTTTTTTGTTTCATTATTTATAATATTGTTTGTATGATGTTCGCTTGATAATAGTATTACACATTTATTTGGTTTGGGTACATATGATACTAAAGTAATTTCACTTTGAAATCCAAAAAGAGATTGACATCTTGGACGATTTCTTGCTGGCAGGAATTCTTTTGGAATAAATGTTTTATTTTTTCTGAGTGTGCCAATTAAAGTTAGTTTTTTGTCAAGAAGTTCTTCCGCCAATTCTAAGGACGTGAAAAAGTTATCAGTGGTTATGCCATGGCCAGGACCCAGGATGGAAACTAAATCTAAAACCACTCGTTTTCCTTGTTCACGTTCAGGGGTTGGACCATTTTTTCCCAAATAAATCTGAATATTTTTGCAATATGCTGTTTCACAATCAACCATTACCCATATTTTGATGCCATACTTTGCAGGTTTTGATTTCATATACACCCGAAAAGGACATCGTCCTCTGACAGGAACAAGTTGTTCATCAATTGTCAAATGGCTTCCAGGGTGGTAACGTTTTTGGCAATTTTTTGTAAATATATCTATTACGTCTCTTATTGGAGCTAACTTGTCTGTGGATTTCCGTTCCAACCTTGTGTACATATTGTCAAATCTACAATTAGAAGAAATTTCTTTGAACCGATCTCTCGACATCGTAGATGAAAAAATAGGAATTTTGAAAGGGTAACTGTCCGTCCATAGCATATTTATTGGTTCACTATTCCTTTTCATGGCTCCACTAATTATCAGTAATCCGATATAAGCATACATTTTGGTAGGGGTAACATTTTTCCACAACAAATTTTTACCGTGTTCTTGATTATATATGAATGTATTATGAAATCCCCTCTGATTTGTAGAACTGACGACAATGTCTATAATGTCCGGAGAAATAAAAAGTTTGAAAATATCTAAAATTTCACTATCTAATGGAATTTGTTTAGAAATACCTGGTGGCATGTTGATAATATTCGAAGACCTTGATTTTCTTCGCACTAAAGGTTGCTTCAACCAAAAAGTTTCATCTTTAGATAGAAATATTTCTCCTAAATCTTCAAACGAAATTTCGTCTGTGAAATAATCTGCCTCCAATTAATCATTAGCCTCTTCTTCAATTTCTAAGAAGTCCTCATCTTCAGAAATCTCATTTCCCGAATCAAAACCAGAAGGGTGATCGTGTGTTTTGCCTGGTAGATCATTGAGGCTGTCCTGCTGTGCAGCGCGAGCTAGTTCTATGATTTTCACTGCCCAAGAAGAAAACATGTTGACACATACAAAACTGATTCTTCAAAATAGGGAGAGAGAAAAGTAAAATCTAAAGGTCAGGAATTTCTAGGAAATTCAATTACGATTTATGTAAGAAATAGGCTTTAGAATTCCTGTGAAAGAAATTAAACCACATTAGCTCCATGTTTTTCAAATTATTAAGTTAATATTATTAAGTCGATTTACTACCAAGAAAAAGTAATTTTAAAGTTAAAAAAAAAAAGTTTATTTATACCAAACTAAATTTGGTCACACTAATGACTACGTGGGGTCATTGCACACCCCAGGCCTGTTTTTTGTCATATTTGTTCAAATATCATGCAATTCATTTAGTTTTTTCTATTTATTTTTTGATATTTTGAATCAAGACACTTGCAGAGGAAAACTCCTAGAAGGACTAAGGGATATCTATAAATTTATAAAAACGGCTAGCGAAAAACGAGCCGTGGGGTGCAGGATGACCCCACTCAGTCCTAGGAAGGTTAATTATTTAATTTTGTAAAATTATATTCAAACATGTTAAAAGATGAATCGCCATTGTAGCGGCATCTCAAATAAATAATATAATATATAATATAAACTGTTCATACTTGACTAGGTTACCTTAGTCATTATGTTCCTTTTTTTTATTATAAAATGAGTGATCGTTTATTAAGACCACTTGGACAGCTATCTTGCCGAGTTCATGTGGCAGACGATGGCCGGGGATGGCCGCTTTATGCAGCTACTCCACGACTTCGTCCAGTTTAGGGCTGACTCTAATTTATAATTATATTTTATCGTGCATTTTATCATTTAAATAAATTCTAGAAATGTAATTTTAAATAAAAAAGTGGGTTTTTTTTCCAATTATGATTTAATAATAAAAAAGTCCGTCACGCTAGTCCCACGTGAAGTTTTACAATAGAGAAATCTGCCTACTAATAACGGCAGTAGTAACGAATTTCTAAACCAATTCACGAGGGACAAACAGTTACGGAAACGGCCGAACTAGCTTTCGGAGGAAAGTCCAGAATATGGCCACTTCTGCCGACGAATAAAACGTGCTCACACAATAAAACGCAAATATCTCGGTTAATATGCAAGATACATAATAAATGTATGGAACAGTATTTATAGTAAATTTAATTTTCAATAAGACTGATTCTATACAATTTTTCGATCCGACGCATAATAACGGATATATTTCGAATTTTCAAAAATCCCCCCTCTAAACCCCCCCCTCCCACTGGTCCGATTTCAGCCATGAACGAACTTGATCTTCCTTTTTACATAATACGATTAAATTCCGAGATTGGTAACGAACAAACAAAAATTGTTATTATTGCAAATTAAATGATCTATAAATATTATTCTATACATATTTCTTTATCATGAATATTAGTCGAGATATTTGAATTTTATAGTTTTCTGCTTTCAGTAAACCCCCACTCCTACTCATGTTACATTAATAATAAGCTGTTATATCATGAACCACTTCATTACAAGGTTAAATGAGAAATATTGTTTTCATTTCACTTTTAAGTTGTGAAATATATGCAAATACGTTCTGTTGACCCCCCCCCCTTTTATTTGGATTACTAAAATTCAACTAATTGAGATTAAAATTATTCTGATTCAATACAAATTACATCATTAGCTGTAGTAAATAGTTTTCAATAAAATCAATGTGGTATATTCAGATATATTTCATTAATGGGTTTTCTTTCCGGTCTAGAATTCAGGTTGGCTGGCCTGTTTGTTTACAATTCAGCCGCATTCAGTTGTGGATTTATTAACTTGTAACTGAAAGATTTCTCATACCGTTTGTATTTATTCACTTAATATTTGCAGTGGTGTTACCAGAATTTATATTTATTTATTGTAAACCTTCGCTTGGGAAATCTACGCAGCCCCTGGGTGACTGACTTTTTATTATTATTAACAGGAATGATAATTATTTGTAAGAGGCAATCAAACATTTTTCTTTTTACGCGTGTATATTAAAACCGGTCTTGAGTTTTCTCTATTTAGAAACACCCCTCCTCCTCTGTCCTCTGCTGGCCTGCTTGTCTAGCTCGGCATTCCATTCCATCCATCACTGCGAAACCAGCTTCGCTGCCGCTTTTAGCAGATTTTGTAACGTACGCGCCCCGATTCTTGTTTTCGGTCTTCTCCTTCTTTTCGTGGGACTCCTCTACCCTTGGTGCTACGAAGTTGTCTTTCCCAGTGCAGTTATACTTACGAATTTCAGCACATCTCCAGCCTGTTAATTTCAGCGTATTGATGAGATTTTCCTTATTTCCTGGAGATTTTGTCCTTCATCCCTTTCCTTTCCTCTCACTCATGAGTAATCCATAGTTAGAGCTGATTTATTACAATACTGTTTTTTTTTTTTGTATAAGAATTTCTACATAGATCATCTTCTACCATCCGCTTATCTGAACTCATCAGGACCTACTATTTTTTTTATTTATGAGTTGGGCTTCTTCTTTTAACTATAGCCCACAGATGTGTTGGAATATTAAATATACAGGAACATATCGTGAGTAACCATTATTTTTGCGTTATGACATTGAACCCGAAAATAACGCGAAAAGCCACTGTCACAGGCTCATCATCGAGTGCACATGGCAAGCCTTTTCTATGCACGGGCACCCTTTTGAAACCTGTCAAAAGTTGTATTGAGTAGTTGTACACAAACTCTCGTTTTAGTGTATTTCCCTCTTCTTGTACTCGTGAAGCGATTTTCGGCAAATTTCCTCAAATGTCCATCTATCCTACGTAGAAGATGATGAAAATGAGGTCCATTATGTATATATATATATATATATATATATATATATATATATATATATATACATACAAATAAGTAGTGACCTTCAGTTATCTCTTGACTCCTAAATGTTTATTTGACCTATACCGTAGTCAATATGTAACCGTTTTATTCAACACTATGGATCATATTCGTTAATGGCTGAAATCGGATCAGAAATGAGGGAGGGGGGGGTACAGGGGGGGGGAATCTGAAAATTCAAAATATTCGTTCTTTTGAGTCGAATCGAAAAAATGCTATAAAACCAACATTTTTTTTGTGACTCAAATATCAAGCGAGTTATTCGTGCTTTCTAGTTTTTTTAGTAAACTATCACTTCTACTCGTCAAAGTCTTATTTAGAAATAGAGAATATATAGTGAAATGAGACAGGTTGTGGGTCATGCCAGCGCGTGAGAAATCTGCTTAGTTTACGCGTTCCTTTTTATGCTTTAAGATACTGGCTTTCAATGTCATGTTAGATTTTCATTTTGGCAAGTGGTTCTAGTTAATATTATTTTGATTATTGTTATTTGTAAGTCCGTAGTTAAAACGTGCTCCAATGCGTAACAGTATTCCGCTAGGGATAGTTTACAAGTAATATTGCTTAATAAGTGGCTATGATTACATGGCAACGAGCACTAACCTACATCTCGAAAGCAGCTTAAGCGTAGGGGACCTATCCTTCCCCTAAAAGTAGAAAACTTCAAATACCTCGAATCTACGGTATCCTCTATCAACGACCAGCTTACTGAAATCGACCGAAGAATAACTTGTGCCAACGGCGTTTTCTTCTCGGTTTCTCGAGATTTAAGATGAACGAAAATCTCACGAGCCTTGAAACTGAAGTTTATAATTCCATTATCAAACCTGTACATACGTATGGGTGAGAGACATGGGCGTTGACGGGTACCCCTGAGAAACAATGGTTGAAAGATTTGAGCGCAAGGTTCTTAGAGCCATAATAGGCCAGAGTGGGATGGTGACTTAGGATTTTGGAGAAGGAAGTCTATAGATAAGATTATATCTGAAACGAGGCAGTCTATTTTACACAATATGAAAGATAAGAGGTTACAATGAGTGAGACATGTGGCAAGAGGGAACCCAACCGACTCCCTATACAAGACAATGAATGCAATATTGGTGAGTACCCGGCCAGGAGGGAGACCGATGGGTTGACAGAGTGAAGAAGGACGCTACGGAGTTGCAAGTAGTAGACTGAAATGCCATCACCCAAGATCAGAGGTGGGTTAATATACTGGATATGTAAGCAAAAATTGAAACAGAAGCATTTCTATATATTTCATAAAAATGTGCTAGATGGGCCATGTGCCTATGCTTTGTCCGTGTACCAACCAAAATATAGGTCTCTTAATAATAATAAAGGGCCTGAAGAAGTAGCATTTCGGGTCGTAAAAGAAAATGTTTCATTAGTTGGATTGTGAAAATAATTTAATAGCCATCAAGAAATTTTGTAGACACTTGTTATTGAGCGATGTTAAAAATTTCCTATGATTAGAGCGTAGTTCTGCAGGGAATCTCATTTACTTCCCCTAGAAACATGGGAGTGTGGATGGAACAAAATGAAGGGAGAGTTACAGACATTTAGTAAACCTAGGAAACTCTTGACAAGGATAAACCAGGGAAGGCCACTTTCAGAGTCAAAGCCAGCAATAGGAGCCTGCTCATATTAAAGAACCCTTTTCATGTTACATATGGCCTCGGGGAAGGAATCTTCCAATCTTTTCTGTTTAACCTGCCCTAGGATTCGTGTCCGATGTCAATGAACTGCTATATTTCAGATAAGTTATGTTATTTAAATATATTAACTGAATCAAATGGATTTCTTGCTCGAATCTAATAATAAACTAAAGATGTCGTTGTGGTTAAAAAAAACAAACATCGGCCAAGTAGGGGATGCGTAACCTAAGCAGATTTCCCATGTTATGGTATTAAACGATTGTGATCGTGTCTAACCACATATTTTCTATTTATATGTAAAATAACAGATGAGTAGAAGGGAGGGGGGTTACTGAAGGCAGGAAACGAGAAAGTATGAATAACTCGCTTAATACTTGAGTTACGAAAAATGCACAGAAAATTAAAAATCTAACAATTTTGGCTCTGCAACATTTTACGATCCCACTCACAAACAATAACAGAGATTTTTTTAATTGTCGAATTCCTCCACCCCCCCCCCCCACTACTCCATGCCAGATTTCGCTAACAACAAATATGATCTTTAGTTTCGACTGAAACGGCTAAATATCGAGGAGTATGGCATAGATCAAATAAAAATTTTTGATAACGAACGTAAAATCGCAGTTGATGACATGGTCACATGAGGTATTTGTATGTATTTTACAAAGTAAAAGTTCAATGAAAAATATTTGGTATATAACATTGGAGTGATTCATTATATAACAGCTTATTATTAATATGACATGAGTAGGAGTGCGAGTTTACTGGTGGCCGGAAACTAAAATGTGGAAATATCTTGATTAATATTCAATATAGAAAAAAGTTGTGCATATCAACATATATAGAACATTACATTTGCAATAAGATTGGGTTCATACAATGTTTCGATCCAACACATAATAATGGAGATATATTGAATTTTCGAAATTACACACTGGATACCCCCCTCTCTCATTGGACGGGTTTCAGCCATTAAAAATTTTGATCTTTAACATAACATAAAACGTTTAAATATCGCGTTTAGTAACGATTAAACAAAAATGGCACCCCCAGAGCGTTAACAGACACACACACACGCATATATATAATAAATTCTTATTCTGGACCCAATATTTTTTATATATTCTTCTTTTTTTATGGCAAGGGTCACCAATAAAAGTGAGGTGACTTAACCTACCTCGAAAACCTCAGTATCAAGTACCTCTGTGAGGACAGTCGCAACGATTTTAAGAGGGAAACGAGCACTTCAGAAAAGTACGTAGCAATCTATAATATAAGATTTAATAAATATGTCATTGATGTAGGCACCTATTAATACAAGATCTAGAAATTTTAAGGGTTTTGTTAAATTAATGTTATTATATTTGTTTTTGTTTGAAAAGGGATAGCCCCTGAAGAGGTGGCAAGTAAGCCACGAAACATGTAGGGCAGTTTCAATAAAGTTTGCACCGAAATAAATGTTTTTTATTGGTGACCCTTGTCATAAAAAAAGAAGAATATACAATGTATTTAAGTACGTGCCTTGAAAATCGCGACATCAGTTCGACGTCAATAACTGATTTCCCTTAAGGGAAATCTGATAGTAACTTACATTAATATTATAACTTAGATTAAGTTCAACTTTAATGACACAGATGTTTAGCGAAATTTACATCATTCACAAAACGTCCCTAGAGAGACGGAATAACTGTAGGTTTAGCCGATCATGGAAATGAACCTGTTTGACTATGATGAGGTCAGAACGTTCAGGGCTAAGTCCCCTGATCAGTAGTAATTTACCTTCGGAGGTAACTAGCGTTCGTCTAGGTCACCTACCAACCTCAACCTGGGTCACACATTTTTTCTAGCCAACTCGAAAAGTAAAACGATTTGATCGATTTCTGTTCAGAGAAATCAGCTATCGAGGTTGCGTGACTTATATAAAAAGTCTTCAAATATCCATCCATTTCCTATATCTTATTTAGGAGATGACAAAACGTCCTTCGCACAGAGGCTGCGTAAACTAAGCAGATTTCCCACGTGCGAAAGCACAAATAACTCGCTTAATACTTGAGCTACGAAGACATTTGCCGAACAACAATTGGAGATCATCAATTCTTCAACAAGATCGGATCTACAATATTTTCTAATTGACTGATAATAAAGGGGATATAATGAAGTTTCAAAATTCCCCTTTTAACTCCCCCCATCCCCTTGTCCCTGGTCCAATATCAGCCGAGCATTAGTGTTGAATGAAACGAATAAATGTCAAGTATGGTATAGATCAAATAAACGTTTTAGCAGATTTCCCTTAAGGGAAATCAGCTATTGAGGTCGTACTCATGACGCGAGTTTCGAAAAATTTCTTCAAATGTCCATCGATCCTACCCAGGAGATGACGAAAATGAGGTCCGTTCAAAATTATATATATATATATATATATATATATATATATATATATATATATTTGTCTGTTAACGCTCTAGCGGTCGCAATTTTTGCTCGTTACCAAACTCGATATTTAAACGTTTTATGTAAAAATAAAGATCAAGTTCGTTAATGGCTGAAATCGGACCAGTGGGAGGAGGGGTTCGAAAATTCGAAATATCTCCGTTACTACACGTCGGATCGAATAATTATATAGAATCAATCTTATTGCAAATTAAATTTACTATAAATAATGTTATGTGCATTTACTCTGTATCTTGAATATTAACCGAGATATTTGTATTTTTCTGTTTTCAGCTTCTGAGATGAGATCGGCTAACTTCGGGTCTAGTAGTGAGTTTCCGTCAAGAGCTAGTTCGGGCCGTTCCCGTAACTGTTTGACTCTCTATTCTGAAATTTCTCTATTGTAAAACTTCACGTGGGAAATCTGCTTAGTTTACGCAGCCCCTGTGTGACGGACTTTTTTTCTTCAGAACGTAAAATCTTAAATGATGACGTCATCACACAAGATATTTGCATGCTACCACCTCCCACCGTAGAAGTTCAATAAAACAATATTTCGTAGTCAAGCTTTCAATAAAGTGGTTCATGATATAACAGCTTATTGTTAATATGCCATTAGTAGGAGTGGGGGTCAACTGAAGGCCTAAGACGTCCAAATATCCTAGTTATTATTCATGATAGAGAAAATATGTATAGAATAACGTTTTTCTGTAATCGTTGAATAATGGTAACATTACTAAACTGAAATGAGTGAAGAAAGTGAAACATTTTGCAATAGAGTGAAAAAAATAATCACTTTCTTCACAAGTGAAGAAAGTGAATTGCCTTCTTAATTAGTAATAAGTATAAATTAAAAAATAATTTGAAGTTGGAAATTAAATGCTTTTAAATGTTTCTTAACATTGTAAGAATTTATTTTAACAAAATAAATTGAAATGTGAATGAATTATTGGTGGAAATAATCAATATATTTTAAAATTTAAATATAATAACAATTACCTTCCTTGTTTATAACCTGCACTTGTTTATAACTGCACTACTTCACAATCATCACTAGTTGTTTTATAACTATGCTTATAACCTTTCACAACCATGCTTATAACCTACCAACAACATACCATAATCTTCACAACATCCTAATTTTGTTCATATTCTGTTTAGATCTGATCATGTATTACACGATTACAGAAAACATTTAATATTACACTCGTGACTAATGTAGAATTTACAACTCTCGCTCGTGTGGGTAAAAGTTTCACTCTAGTTGTAAAATGATCTACTTTCGTCACTTGTATAATAAATAACTATTATAGGATATTAAATGTGCCATAAGATTTTATTTTTAACCTCCTTTACCCACCCCCCTTCAACTAAGTCGATTTGGGTAGAAAAAGGAAGTGCACAACTGGACATTCCTGCAACTCTAAATACGAATTTCATCATTATTAGGTGATTTCGTGTTATGCTCTAGGTACGTACGTCCTACTGACATAACGCCGGAACTAGTCAAAATGAGTTCAGTTAGGGGCAGAACTGAAAACAGGTGTTCTGGTCATCTTGTAATTAAGGTAGAGATCTGAAAATTCGAAAATGTTTACGATGTAGGTAAATAGTAATTAATAACAGACAATTGGAGGATTAGAGCATATGTGGGCAACAACCGGCCCACGAGACATTTTGATAAACCGAATTAAACAAAAATATTACACTACTTATTCCAAATGAGAAAGATGAGGAGAGATTTGTGCGTTTGGCAGCACTTATAATGCCGAACAGTTCTTTTCAATGATGAAAGTTAATAAATCAAAAACATATACAAGGCTAACTGATGATAATTTGGAAAATTCTTATCTCTTTGTGTATGGAATTAATCCAAACATCCATGAATTAGTTTTCCAAATTCAAGCTGAAGTGTCTCATTGATTTTAATGTAGCTCTTTAAATTTCGTTGTTTGTGATAATTCCAACTTTTACGATTTAATTATAATGTTATACCTATTTTTTTCATCTCATTTTGTTATTTTAATAAATTAATAAATAATTATGAACACTACTTTAAAATGCACTACTTTTAAATGCAGCCCGCGAACGCATTTGCACACTAAAGTTCGGTCCACAACATGTCAAAGGTTGCCATACCTGGTTTAGAGTTTGGAGTCACTTTGATTTTAGCAGATTTCCCTTCAGGGAAATCAGCTATTGAGGTTGTACTCATGACGAGATTTTCGAAATTTTTCTTCAAATGTCCATCGATCCTACCCAGGAGATGAGGTCCGTTCGAAACTGTGTGTGTATATATATATATATATATATATATATATATATATATATATATATATATATATATATATATATATATTTGTCTGTTACCGCTCTAGCGGTCGCAATTTTTGTTTTTTCGTTACCAAACTTGATATATAATAGTTTTATACAAAATGAAAGACCTAGTTCGTTAATGGCTGAAATCGGACCAAGGGGAGGGGGGGGGTTAGAGGGGGAGAATTTCGAAAATTCGTAATATCTCCGTTATTATGCGTCGGATCGAAAAATTGAATAGAACCAATCTTATTGCAAATGTAATGTTCTATAAATGTTGTTATGTAGTTTTTTTCAATATCTTGATTATTAACTGAGATATTTGTATTTTTAGTTTTCGGTCTTTAGTAAAGCCCCACTCCTGCTCATCTCTTATTTTGAATATTCTATTATGTTGTGAAGTACTTTATTTGAAGCTTAAATATCAAATATCGTTCTCATTGAACTTTTTAGTTTTGAGATAAATGCAAATATGTGGCGCACGTGGGAAATCTGCTTAGTTAATGCAGCACCTGCGTGACGGACTTTTTGTATAAGTCATTAATATATTTGATGCCTGTACTCAGAAGTTCGTCTAGTAATTAATCCAACGGTAACATGGACTCAGTTTCGATGCGTCATTGTTATAATCACCAGATGTGTAATTGAGCAAGTTAAAACCAACTATTAATAGGTTTATTTAATTATAAAATGTATTTCAGGGAGCATAGAGTTACATTCCAATAACAATGTGTAGGTGAAGGTGTAGGAAGTGTGTGGTCGGAATGTCACTGCCCTCTCTACAACTTTTCATTTAATTTGTTTCCATAGAGCTTGATCTGTAATGGAAATTCTGATTTGCATCTTCCCTGCCTTCCCAACCCCCTCCCTCGTCAATGGGGAGAGCCCACGCAGTAATCATCCTATGGAGTACCCGGGCTAAAATTATAATGTAGACACGAGTCGAAACCCAAAGCCAACAAGTTTTTGAAACTTGAATGAAAATGCTATAGCTATCTATCCCATTACAATTAGTGACAGTATATATATATATTGTTACGTTTTATTACCAAAACCAGTAATAAACGTTGTTAATAAGAGCTCTTTTGGATTGCAAAATTAAATACTCACAAGTTTCACAGTTTTATCACTGCACAATTTATTTCACAATGGACAATACACTTGGTAATTATTCATAATTACTACTCACAGTATACACTGATAGCGTCACTGTTCTTCTGATTACACAGTCCAATAATTCACTCACGGTCACTGAAGTACACCAAAAGACGGCACTGCACTGTCCTTTACTTCGTGGCACTACACTGTCTTAAACACGGCACTAAACTGTTACTTACAGTCACGACACAACACTGTTCTTCTTATAAAAACACTTTACCGCACTGCACTAAGTCGCACTGTAGCACCGAACGCACATATGAGCACTCGAGAAGAAAACTGACTCGCTCGTGGCTGGCCGGTTCTTTATATAGGTCGTCGGCATACAGCAAAGGGGAATTGGCTGGGCCCTTGGACGTCTGGATTGGAAGGGACTAGTAGGAGCTAGACCCTCTGTCGGCTTCTTTGATCTACATCGCACTTCCCAAATACACGACTCTCTCTGCTAATCCTTCTGTATTTAATTTTCGCAACAATATATATCAGCCACATTTAAACTCAAATTTTAACTATTCAACTAGAATTACTTGAAATCCTAGTGGATAATATAAAATCCTTAACTACGTATAATTCCCTTCAATGGAGGTAGAACTATGACTGAAAACAAGCTGTGAAAGTGAAGCTCTCAGTATTATAGATGTATTCCTTTATCTTGATTTTCAAGTAACGTATTACCAATTAATCTGATAATTACTATTTTCTAGGGTTCAAATCATGCGATTTCAATATTCATTCTGGAATCCATGCATGCTCATTATAACACAATTTCTAAATAAGTAATTCATTATAAAATCTGTCCTTGGCCGGATGTGGTACTGAATTAAGCCTCCATTATTAGTTAGCTTGTTCTAGAGTTGCTGTTTACACGGCAGTAAAAGTAAAATGTTATTAATTTTTCTTTAAAGGTGCCTTGGGTAATACAGCTCGAATAGGCTAGCCTAAGAAGTTTCTGGTAACACTTTTGTCTTAATACTGCAAAATAAGTTGAGTATGCACGAGCGTGTTTACAGCTAGGCAAGAACATACCGAACTAAAACCAACCAGTGGATTCACAAAGGCCATGAGACTATCCAAAATCTACTCAGTCAAGCAGCTTTGAAGATGATACCTTCGCATCGAAAGTATCTTCTAACGATACATATTTAAATCATGCTAATTCGTTCATAAGAAGTTTACCTTAACACAATGTTTTAATTTATTGTGCAAAAGATAATTATTGTCTATCAAGGAGTGTTTTGAACACTCTTGAAACCACTTATTTCGTGTTTCCAAAAGACATTTATGAAGACATAAACTTCGCTAAACTATTAACAGCTTGTGATCACAGTGAATCCATTTTTCAGTCGAATCAGAAAGCAGATAACAAAACAATAAACCCACAAAGCAAATCCTTCGCGTAAAATATTCATTGGAAAATAAATATAATAGGCAGGCAGCAAATTTGGCAAGTCCCAGAAGCCAATGGAATGGGTGAAATGGAAAATGGCAAATGTTTCTCTATTATGCTCTACACAGAAAATGTTCTTGACAAAGTTCTTTTAAACAATTTTTGTAGTAGAAGTTCTATTTTAACTCACACTGTATTAGCTGATTTCCCTTAAGCTAATAAGGTTGTACTCATAACTCGATTTTCGAAATATTTCCTTAAATGTCCATAGGTCCTACCTAGTAGATGACGAAAATGAGGTCCGTTTAAAATTATATATATATATATATATATATATATATATACTAACGATCTAGAGGTCGAAATTTGTGTTATCGTTACCAAACTCGATATATAATCTTTTTATATAAAGAGAAAGCCGAAATCGGACCAGTGGGAGGGGGTGGGGGCTTTTGAGTGGGAGAATTTTGAAAATTCGAAATATCTCCGTTATTATATGTCGGATTGAAAAATCGCATAGAATCAATGTTATTCTAAATTTAATTGCCTATAAATGTTGTTATGTACGTTTTTTTTCACTATCTTGATTATTAACCGAGATAATGGCATTTTTTAGTTTTCGGCCTTCAGTAAACCCCCACTCCTTCGCATGTCAAATTAACAATAAGCTGTTATATTGTGAAGCTCATTATTTGAAGCCTAAATACCAAATATTATTTTCATTGAATTTATATATTTTGAGGTAAATGCAAATACGTGACGCACTTGGGAAATCTGCTTAGTTAACGCAGCGTGACAGACATTTCTTTTTTTTCGGTTAGCATTATAGACCCTTGAGATCTTTAGCAGCATCCGAGCGAGTCTCGAGGGATACGTGATCAGGGTTATACGTATTTCGGCTTACAACCCCTGTTATCCAAGGAGGGCTTGCATTGAGTTGTCTCCAGTAGGCTGACGGGGACTCATTACAACCGCTAGCTCAGTGGTAAGTTCACGCTGTGTCAGCCTGCCTTTGGACGGGATCTAAGAAACTCATATTTAAACGTCCCGAGTATGTACTCTCGGCACTAGCGCGCTCTGACAGCGAACTCGTAATCAAATGTTCTCTCTTAACCTGGTTCGAATCTGCACCTATTTTTACCCTCTGCTAACTGATGGTAAAAGTAGATATACCCACGTATTAACCCGCAAGGCCACCTACGCCCCATTTAATTTGTAAACCTATGTTAAATACCTCTTCTCTGAAAGTTTAAGTTACTGGTTATTCGAAGGCTTTCAATAATCTTTCACATTCTGACTCTCTTAGCTCATTACATTCATTAAAAAACATATATAGTTCACATCCACTCATCTCGTACAATTACACAAAATTCAGACATTAAACAAAAGAATAACTATGTTACTGGTTACCCGGACATACAAACATTAGGCAAAGCACACAAGTAGACGTACACGCCAAATCAGCTACTCAAAAAAGAACTCACGATCACACATACTGTAAACACCAAGATATTCAAGCCCAAGCAAAACATATTACACTCAATTCATGGCAGAAATCATGGTTTACCACAACTGATAACAAACTTCGAGAACTGAAGCCTATACTTGGTGAATAGCCTACCTCAAAAAGGCTTATTAGAAGAGAAGAAGTAGTTTTAACGAGGTTAACAATTGGCCATTCATGACAGACTCACACTTACCTACTTACTGGAGAAGACGAGCCCTACTGCCAACACTGTAACTGTAGACTTACTATAATACATATACTAACTGACTGCTATTTAAGGACTCACATAGACCTACCATACACTTTGACTGAATTACTACATGACTGTAGCCCGTATATAGACCGCATATTACACTACTTGATACAAACAACATTTTCAAAAATTTTCAATGTAGGACCATACTGAAAATATTTGCAGAAACGAGCATACTTACATAAATATAATAAAGTAATTATATATGTTAAATAACTGATTCGTCGCTAAATCGCCCCAATCGCGAAATGCGATTATTCTATGAATAAATAAATAATCTTTTCAAGGTGCTATTGATTAAATATATCATTCACTTCTTAAATGTAGACATTCCATGTCTAAAGAGAGTTGTTCTTGCATACATTGGTGCCTCTTGTGTACAGATATCGTTGTCTAAAGGTATCCATTCTATGCCCTAGAGTAGATATACTTTTTTAAAATGTTTTTAATATATAAGTTATTTCTTGACTGGATATAGCAAATATAGATGATCTAATAACAAACCAATTTTTATTATAGATTTAAAATGTTTTGCACAATGATGAAACTTAATAATTATCTGTATGTTTATTAATCTAAAATAGAGACTACTTTTGATTTTATGGGAAATATCGATACCTAAAAATCAAAGGCTTATTAAAATAGCAAAATAATTTATAACAAGAGAAAAGAAATATAATAATTTAATTCAATTTTTATCTTTACGAAAATAATCATTATTTCCCAAGCTTATATATAAGGGGAATAATTGCATGAAGGAGTCGAGACAATAGGCAAGCATGTAGGGCGGGCTGGAGGAACCTATAGCCTTCCATATTTTACTATGGGGAGAAAGGCTTAGGCCATTATTTAGGCTAGCCTATATCCCAGCCAATCTTCCTTCCAAAACGCAGGCTATTTTATATATTTACCTACTCAAACTGGACTATTTTTTATGTCAAATATTTTTCTTCGACGCTTTCTTAACATTTGATCCTTTTGAGAATCTTCTATATTTTTTTTTTGAAAAAGAAATTGCTTACGAATTCATTTGTTAATGGCTGTAATGTACATTTAATTAATTGAAATCGTCTTCAATATTAAGCCCTTCGAGCTGCCGCCAACCCCCACACAGTTCAATTGATGTGTACAATAATTAATCACTAAGTGCTAGTTCGTAATAGATGGTTTAAAGACTCAAAAGGAATGAATAAGAAACTAATTGAAAATGTTGGGCAGCTTGACCAGCTAAGAAACAGACGGAGAAATAACTCATCTTACAAATAAAATAAATGTTTTAACCAAGCCAAGTAATGACGATTTGGTTTTGCCGCGAGGCTTACAGTATTCTACTTTGAAGTGGAATTATTAACTTCCAAATTGAATATATATAACCACTTCAAAGTAATTTAATTGCCACCCCATGGCTATAGCAGAATGAATGACCCCTCGACAAAGAAATACCCACCTTCAACTAAATTCGTTAGCCATCAGTACCAGCCAAGTTTTATTCCCAAGATATACCAAGAACCCTTTAAAAGTTATTGAAATTTTAAATGTTCGTAAAGACTTACTACTACCTTCTTGGACACCCAACATTACCGCAATCGCCTCTTTGACTTAAAATGCACTAACATAATTAAAGTATTTCCTTCCGCATGTATCGTTTCCAGCTCACAAGGTATCCATAAAAGTCGGTTCCCACGACACTCGCATCCCTTAACGTTCTGGTTACAGCTTAAACCAGATAAATATCGTAAATAACATGTCCTGGTACTGGGCCGGTTACGGACAAAATATGATCAAGAAGGCCCATATATTTTATTTCACAATATAAATACGTAGATGTAGTCCAAGATACTGTCACTATACTCCCAAGGTTATCTTAGCGCCTTATCATAGAATCCTGGCTTGGATTTCAGTCTGGTCAAACTAAATAACGTTCAGCACCGTTATTGTTTGCCAATTGAAACATTTTTATTTGTGCATAATTACTTAGGTTAATAATTTTGAGAGGCAATCGAATGAGGCTCCTCGTATCGAGTAGTATTATTTGGATTTAAACGGATTCAGCACGTCTATGGTTCAAAATTGGCGCGGTTTTTATATTTAGCAAAAAGTCACTCACACCAGCAGTTCAAGGGAACTCGCCATTCCTGAGCGAGATTCAGTTCATCGTTAGGTGTTGTTTCAGAGTACGCGTGCCCAAAACTTGGTATTTGGTTCTGCTATGCGTATCTTGACTCCTTCTTTGTGGGAATCCGTCTCCCTTACGTTAGAACGTTAGAAGGTAGAACGCTCAGGAGGCAGAACGTATATAATGTAGAGCGTAATGAGTTGTAATTGCAGGTAGGATGAAAGAATTGGCTAAGCTTCCACTATAACAATTTATTAAAATGGCAGAGTGCTTCTCATGCACAGCCAATTCTTTCATCCTACCTACATTAGAAGTTACTTCCAAAGCCAGAATACCAACTCAGAATATGGAAGCTCGGTAAGCTCAACCTGGCATCACCTATTAACACACATTCACACGTAAGAAAATAGAAGCAATAAAAGTTATGGACAGTGATAACCTCAAAGGCCAGTCCAGCTCGCAAGAGCCGTCAGGTCAACATCCAGGACCTTCGGGCACTGACGATGATGCACTGCATCGAAAGCGCTCTGCCGTTTTAATAAATTGTTATAGTGGAAGCTTAGTCTATTCGTTCATCCTACCTACATTAGAAGTCACTTCCACCTGCCAGAATACCAACTCAGAAGTTGTAATAGCATTACATGTAAAATGCTCAGTGAAGTAAGGTTAAGGTCTCTTTGTTTTAACTCCGTCTCCTTATCGTAAGAAAGTAGAATTATCAAGAGCTTACTTACGAGAGCAGTTCAGATGGGCCAGAACGGTGAAATTACTCAATTTGCTTTATTCTTTCCCTGTATTCCTGTAATGTCGCCTTCTGTTCTTGATTTTTTTTATTTATTTTGAGATCATCTCGAATTTGATAACTAAGTTATGTTTCCCCTTATCTGGGCCACACCAGAACCCAAATTAATTTTATTAACTTTTTTTATGATTATAACTGTATTCAACACCTAGGCATGGGCACACATAAGTAGCCAGTGATGCTTGAAACACAAAATCCCAAGGACTGTTACATATTCCTCTTTTTCTTTTGCCTCTTAAATATCGAAATTGAAGCATTTCAGATTTTGTTTGGTGTATTTGGTGCACCAAGGTACCCCCATCCCAAACTACCCACCAAGGTTTGAATGGATATCCTATCACCTTGACACAAAATGTCCACAGAACTGCCGAAAACTCTAGGCCATGTAAAATCCCTTCAGCCATGCGAACTCTTAACCTGCCTGCGGAGCCTATGAAACCGTATAAACTTTCTAGCTATGACTACTTTACATTTCTCAATTCTTATTGTTCCTTGTGTACTTTATAGCACACCTTAAAACCATTGACTTGAATTAGTGGTTTAGTTTGCCGAAGTTACGAACCCTATCGATAGCTTCAATCAAGAGATAAGTCTGATAGAAGCAAACTTTACGCTAATGTGGATCAAAATTGTAGTCCTACAGCATACGTCCAATGGAGAAGAGGTGTTCTGTGGACATGGAATGAAAATTAATATGGTAGTCTCCCAATGGCCTTTTTTGGCCTAGATGATGATGAAATGAGGGACGTTCAAATTTATATATATATATATATATATATATATATATATATATATATATATAAACTTATGTGTCTGTTACCGCTCTTGCAATAGTAATTTTTTTAGACCGGTACGATACTCGATATTTAAGCGTTTCAAGTAAAACTAAAAACCAGGTTTGGCCAAAGGCCAAGAAATTGGGCTAGGAGGAGGGTTAGTTTTGTAGTTTAATTCCCAACAATTATTTTCAAACAATTCCTTCTCTTACAGTCTCTAACATTAACCGAGTTATATGGATATTTTTTTTTAGCTTTCACCTTCAGCAATCTTTCAATCCTACTAATATCATATTAGCAATATATATAATATGATTTATTGAACTACTGATTGAGGGTGGTTCCACAATTTTAACATTTTAAGTGTGGGCGTGTGTATGTGACAGTCGTTTAAAATTTGTATTTTATAGGCTATTTGTACGAATGCCTATAATGAAGCTAACAAATTCTTCTTTAATTTTATTTTGGTTTCATCATTTATCCGTTTTCTTTTAAATTTCCTTAGTTGTGTTCTTTATGATTTTTTTTTGTTTTTTTTTATATTTTATTTCTCAAACTTAAGAAAAGCCATGTCTCTAGATTTGCAGACCTCTATATAATAATAAATAAATTATAATCTTTATATTTCGTATGAATGTATATATATATATATGCATGTACATATGTATATACAACGTATTTACCAAAAGTGAATAAGAGCACTAATACGTAGTATATTATATTCGATAGTAAAAGTGACATTTAAGAAAACATTAAGTTTACTGAACGAATAATGTACTATGAAAGCAAGCCGAATAATTAAAACTGCTAGATTTAACGTTTAGTAAATTGAGACTGGCCGAGCTGGCTGAAAGCATAAAACGTAAGGAGATGAAAAGTTTGCCTAGTTCTACAAATGCAAAACTACCAGTGGAATTACTGAGTCGTGGGCTGGAGTTGCTAGTTTGGGAGCCCAGAGCCATCTCTCGGCCCAGCCATCAACCAGTGGCAAGTTCTCTCCACCCCCTGCCCACTTCAATCACTAAAAACTACCCTCCTCCTTCTTTCCAATTATATTTTACTATTGATAAACAAATTACGAATTATCACTAAAGTAATTATTGCCGGCGTCAGATTTCAATGATTAAGCCTTAATAAATCGTTCTTTTTTTTTTTTTTTAAATTTGAGCCCTCTTCCTCCTGTCCACTATGTAATAGTAATGAACTTGACAATTTGAAACACTTTTTCATCTCATGCTCTATTTTAACTCCTACATTGCAGCAGTTTTTCCAGAAATATATTAAGAAAACGGTAGACACCAATTTAGTATTTAAGGACTTATTAAAAATAGATAGTTTAAGCCACATTAATGATTTCTTAGAGAAAGTGTTAAAATAAGAAGTTTTGTGATGAGTAATTGGGAGACACGTAAAAATTTATAATTATAATTATTATGTTTTTTTTCTTTAAGCTGTTAGTGTTAAACAAGTTTATATTAATTTTCTATCATTTATCTCTCTCTCTCTCTCTCTCTCTCTCTCTCTCTCTCTCTCTCTCTCTCTCTCTCTCTCTCTCTCTCTCTCTCTCTCTCTCTCTCTCTCTCTCCTCGCTCTCCTCTCCCCCCCCCTCTCTCTCTCTCCCCCCCCTCTCCCTCTCCCCCCCCCTCTCTCTCCCCCTCTCCTCTCTCTCTCCCTCCCCCCCCTCTCCCCCTCTCCCCTCTCCCCGCTCTCCCGCTCTCCCCCCTCTCCCTCTCTCCCTCTCTCTCCTCTCTCCTCTCTCCCTCTCTCCCTCTCTCCCTCTCTCCCTCTCTCCCTCCCCTCTCTCTCCCTCTCCCCTCTCTCCCTCTCTCCCACTCTCCCTCTCTCCCTCTCTCCCCCTCTCCCTCTCTCCCTCTCTCCCTCTCTCCCTCTCTCCCTCTCTCCCTCTCTCTCTCTCTCTCCCTCCCTCTCTCTCCCTCCCTCTCCCTCCCTCTCCCTCTCTCCCCTCTCTCCCTCTCTCCTCTCCTCCCTCTCTCTCTCTCTCTCTCTCTCTCTCTCTCTCTCTCCCTCTCTCTCTCTCTCTCTCTCTCTCTCCTTCTCTCTCTCTCTCTCTCTCTCTCTCTCTCCTCTCTCTCTCTCTCTCTCTCTCTCCTCTCTCTCCCTCTCTCCTCTCTCCCTCTCCTCTCTCCCTCTCTCTCTCTCTCTCTCTCTCTCTCCTCTCTCCCTCTCTCTCTCTCTCTCTCTCTCTCTCTCTCTCTCTCTCTCTCTCTCTCTCTCTGTCCCCGCGACCCCTCTCCCCCTCTCCCCCTCTCCCTCTCTCCCTCTCTCCCTCTCTCCCATCTCCCTCTCTCCCTCTCTCTCTCTCTCTCTCTCTCTCCCTCTCTCCCTCTCTCCCACTCTCTCTCTCTCTCTCTCTTCTCTCTCTCCTCTCTCCTCTCTCCTCTCCCTCTCTCCCTCTCACCTCTCTCCCTCTCCCTCTCTCTCTCTCTCTCTCTCTCTCTCTCTCTCTCTCTCTCTCTCTCCTCTCTCTCCCTCTCCCTCTCCCTCTCCCTCTCCTCTCCCTCTCCCTCTCCCTCTCTCTCTCTCCTACCCTCCTTCTCTCCCTCTCCCTCTCCCTCTCTCCCCCTCTCCCTCTCTCTTCCCTCTCTCTCCTCTCTCCCCTCTCTCTCTCTCTCTCTCTCTCTCTCTCTCTCTCTCTCTCTCTCTCTCACGATGCTGGACTTTGAAATTTATATATTTAGTAAACATAATTTGCATCATAATTATTACATTTCCCAGTCTTCAAAAACATATAAAGGAATTTGGGTCCTTGGAATAAATAAACTGCCAAAAACCATTTTCAACGTTACCCTCTGTTTGAAAGTCTTTCTCTCCAAAAACGCAGTACTGATGCCTACCATTTTTAAGTCAGTAGGGGGAGACATCAGATAAATAGGGTGGGTTTTAAAATATTTCGTAGCACTCACGCAGTCGCCCTGTGCTGTGATGGTTGTGCTTCCGAGGAATCGCCTAATTCCGATTAATCAATACTTTGTAAAAATACTTGACATCTTCAGCTGCATTACACCAACCTCTGGAATGGAAAATGGAATAATCTTTGGTTGGTAATAGCCCAACCAACCTGTGGTAATTGTTCAGGTAATAATAATAATTTCAGGTGCAAGTCAAAGAACTTGAAAAAAGTACGTTACACAGGGGCTCCATAAATTAAGCAGATTTACCATGTAGTGGCTTCAAACATTACTGTCCTCAGCTCACCATATATTTTCTAGTTCCAATTCAAAATCCGATAAGTAGAAGTGGGTGTTCAATAAATCTTAATTGATGTCGTCTAATTGACATCTCTAGAAAACAATATTTAGTATTTAAGCTCAGAATAAGACGTTTCTTGACATATTTGCTTATTGTTCAATTGCGATGACTAAAAATGGGGGTTAACTGAAGGCTTAAAATTAAAAACGTTTGGTCAGTATTCAATGAGATAAAGTATATTACATCAAACTTATAGGAGCTTGAATTTGTAATTAGATCAGTCATATACTAATTTTTCTTCGACTCATAGTAGCGGAAATGTTTTGAATTTTCGATTTTCTCCCCTCCCCCCGCCACTCCTCGGTCAAATTTCAGCTTTTAACAAAATTGAACTTTAATTTTATATGAAACGCATATCTATCGCGTTTGGTAACGATCATGCAAAACGGTAACATAGGAGTGTATAGGATAGTGTATAGGAGTGTGTATGTATGCATATATATATATATATATATATATATATATATATATATATATATATATATATTTTATTTGTTTCCTTCCTATAGTAACCCTATAAGAAGGCCGTTTATTTGTTTCTGCATGTCCCATGCAAGTTAGCATATCACATGCATTTGTAGTGTATTACAATTGATTTATACATAAATTATTTCAAAAGTATGAGATATATATATATATATAATATATATATATATATATATATATATATAAAGAATTAACAATAACAACATTAAATTAAAGTAGAAGCATATAAAGTGAAGATTATTAGTCTTAAAAAAAAGAGAGAAAAGAAATAATGAAAAACCATAAATATTTTAAGTATTGTAGTTGCATCAGCTATAATAAGTATTCAACTGATTAATTGTATTTAAAGCATGTTCTACAAATATTTTAAAAGCATTATTATATTTTAAAAATAACTTGTCTTCTTCTAGTGGAAATTTGCCTTTTTTTTGTTCAATGTCTTTGGATTTAGCTATATATATATATATATATATATATATATATATATATATATATATATAATTGAATAATTGCTCTCTCTCTCTCTCTCTCTCTCTCTCTCTATATATATATATATATATATATATATATATATATATATATATATAGCGGCTGAAGCATCGAGTTAATGCATGGAGTATTCCACGGTAAAATCATAAAACTGCATCCACTATTTAATACTCCCGGGTACAAGTTTAGATTAGGATCTGACAGGCTGGCCAACCATTAAAGTCAAGGCTTTCACAATGTTTATAAACTGGGAGAAAAAAAACCGTTATCTACCTTCGTGTAAATAGTCGACTGTAAAATGAGGAGCTCCTACTGCTAATGACTTGTGCTAATCAATAACAAAAAGTAAAATTTATTATAAACTATTTTGGCTGGGGATTCGTGTATTTTATTCTAATCTTGAGCACGCTAACGAGTAAATCATTACTACCCTTCGTGTTTAAATTGCTGTTGAAACCTGGTATAGACTTCCTCAATAAAAACACTAGCAGTTTATTGAATAGGTTGATTAATTGGCTGTGCCATGCTAATAGAAAAAATAAATTTCTATCAGTAAAAACAGTTTCTAGAATTACTCTTAATCGGCTATTCATCCAGTGAGTAGCTAACGGGGAAAAGTTACATTTATTAAACTTCCCATATATTTTTCGAACCAGAGAAGATTTAAGCTTTTGTTAGATATTTTGTGGTCTCGGTACCCCATCCTTCAAGAACTGTAAACCTGGAAAATGCACAGTAACAATTTTAGGGTTATTTTTATATGTTAGGTGTACCCTTAATTTTGGCACTTTCTGAAGTAGTAGTATGATAAACACTGTTTGCTAAAAATATAGAGCCCTCCTAAGGGGGGGGGGCAAGGAAGGCCAAAATAGAAGATCGTAAATATTTCCTTCTCTAAATTAAGAACTTTATTTCTACATCTTCATAAGTCAAACAGAAGTGATGTCATACAGGTCCTCTTTATTCCCTCCCACTAACAGCACTATTAATCTCACTTGAACTGTGTGTTCACGGAAGGTTAAAATGAATGAGAGGTTTAAGTGAATGGAAACTCACAACAGCGTCGTTTCTGCATGTTGGATTTCTCAAGAACGTGGAGTCATTCAAGGAGACGTACTCAGTACAAGTTTATTTCTTATATCTTCTTCGGCATTGATTCAGTGCGGTTCAGCATACCGCCAGATATAAAATACTCCCTGTTTGTGGACGATTTCTTCTTTTATATGTCATCATCAGATATAAATCTTCTAAAAAATACCATGCAAAATGCAGTGAGATTATTAGAAAGAAGGAGTAAATGGAATGGTCTAAAATATTTGCGACTGAAAAATCAAAGTTTATACTTTTTATCAAAGAAAGACGTACCCCCCTTACTAAATATTACTTTGGAAAATACAAATTTAAAACAGGTAAAAGAAATAAATTTTTAGGTACTATTTTTGATTCGAAATTAACTTGGGTGCCCCATATAAAAGAACTCATGTAATAAATTAAATAAAACATTGAGCTTCTTGAGAGTTCTTGGACATAGCATGTGGGACGCTGATAGAAGTCTGATGCTAAAATTCTATAGTGCTCTATGCTAGATTATGGGTGTATAGCATACTCGGCTGCCAAACCCAAAACTTTAAAAATGCTAGACACTATCCATCATGCAGGAATTCGCCTCGCTACAGGGGCATTTAAATCGACGCCCCTTTTGAGCAGAGTTCCCGTGAGGGAAATCAGCGCTTGAGGTCGCACACTTGTCGCGAGTGTAGAAAAATTTCTTCAAATGTCCAGCGATCCTACCCACGAGATGACTAAAATGAGGTCCGTTCAAAATTATATATATATATATATATATATATATATATATATATATATATATATATTTGTCTGTTAACGCTCTAGCGGTCGCAATTTTTGTTTGATCGTTACCAAACTCGATATTTAAACGTCTTTTGCAAAAAGAAGATCAAGTTCGTTAATGGCTGAAATCGGACCAGAGGGAGGGGGGAGAGGTTTAGAGGGAGGAATTTCGAAAATTCGAAATATCTCCGTTATTCTACGTCGAATCGAAAAGTGTATAGAATAAATCTCATTGCAAATTCAATTTACTATAAATATTGTTTTATACATTTATTCTGTATCTTGAATATTAACCGAGTTATTTGCATTTGTATTCTGCGTGTGGTCGCCAGTAGGCTATGTTCGGACTTTCCGGCGAGAGCTCTGGCGGCCGTTTCCATAACTATTCGTCCCTCGTGAATAGGTTTAGAGGTTAGGTTAACTGTTTTTTGGGGCTAGAAACTACTGGGTTATTACGCCCTAAATAATGTTTTAGGTTCAGAGGTTTCTTACTACTACAGTTGTTATTAGGCAGATTTCTCTATTGTAAAACTTCACGTGGGAAATCTGCTTAGTTCAGCCCCTGCGTTACGGACTTTTGAGCTTATGTGCCGAATCTGGTGAATCACCCTTAGCATATAGAAGACAACTTCTAATATCAAAATTTTGTTCTAAAAATTATTTCATCAAAACACCCATGCTTAATTACATAAATAACCCTCTTTTTAAGACATACCAAAAACATCCTACAGCGCAAAAACTTCTAATAACCAGATACCAAGAAACATTTACTGACATACCTGAAACTCATATTTTAAACTAATGACATAATGACTTCTCTCCGTAGACACTCAGTAATAAACTTGATATAATATTTCCCTTCCTAAACACTCTAAAAAAAGGCCATATATAAAAAAGAATTTCACGCATACACATTAGACCGGAGAGATTCATATTTTATATACACAGACGCATCAAAAACAGACTATAGGACTGGTATTGCTGCAGTGGTAGGAGACAATACTGGGCATAAAGAACTAAATGACTACAATACAATGTACACGGCAGAATTACAGACTGCACTCTTAGGACTAACGAACATCACAACTACTCAAAGAGACATAGTCATTTGTCCAGAATCACTGCGTTCAATAAAGTCAGTCGGAGTCATATACTCCACCAATCCCCTTATTATTGAAATTTTGGATAATATTCATAGATTAAAAAAATACACTACTATTTATTGGTTACCCGAACATGTGGGCATAACTCAAAGTAATAAAGCGAAACAATTAATTGAACTTGAACAAATAGATTTTTTGGAAGTACTTCACCAAGACGTTTTCTCTGAAATAAGAAAACTCGTAATTAATGATTGTGATAATTTATGGTATAACTCTGATAGTAAACTTAAAGAAATCAAATCGGATAAGCCAATGTGAGAAAACACCGTTTTATATATATGTATATATATATATATATATATGTGTGTGTGTGTGTGTGTGTGTGTGTGTGTGTATACAAAAACACACACCCTAATATTATCCCCTAATATTAAAAAAAGTCCGTCACGCAGGGGCTGCGTAAACTAAGCAGATTTCCCTCGTTTAGTAAGTTTCCTAAGTTTAGTAATAGATAAATCTACATACTGGTAACACAACACCACCGTGAATAAATACTAACGGAAATAAGAAATGGTTCATCCAATTTCAATAACCTGGACGACAGGAAGCGTTCAGGTTAGGAACTTTAAACAAACGGGTCTGCCCGCTTCACACCGGAAAGAAAAAAACTATTACTGAAATATATCAGAACTATATCATATTAATTGGTATTGAGAACTATTTACTAAATATCGAGTAATGAAATATAATAATGAGTCAGAATAATAGTTATCCCTAACAATCAAATTTCTAGTCAAAAACCTTTAAGACGGGGGGGGGATCTCCTGTGGGGGGGGGGGGTGGGGAAAAAGACAAATTTGCATGTATCTCGTATAATAAATGGTCTCTTGAATACAATTTTTGGTATTTAAACTTCTGAATAATGTGATTTTATTATGTAAGTTCAGAGTTATTGTTTTTTATTTAACATTTGTAGAAGTGGCGGTTTGCTGGTGGCTGAAAACTGAAAAATGCCATATCTCGGTAAATATTCAAGATAGTGAATAATGTACTAACAAATATTTAATAGTAAAGTTAATTTACAATAAGATTTTGTTTACAAAAAGATTGACCTATAGTCAACGGAGATATTTCGAATTTTTTTTCGAAAAATTCTCCGACTCCTCTAAAAACCCCCCCTCCCCCTGCGGACCAGATTTGTCAGGCCGTTAACGAACTTGGATCTTTCTTTTTACATAAAACGACTAACAATATCGAAGTTTGGTAACCATTAGATTAAACAATAATTGCGACCGCTAGAGCGGTAAACAGGCAAATATATAGATAGATAGGTAGATATATATATATCTATATCAATATATAATATATATATGATATATAATATACCAGTTTTGGAACGGACCTCATTTTCGTCATCTCCTGGGTAGGATCGATGGACAGTTGAAGAAAAATTTTAAAAATCGCGCCTTGAGTACAACCTCAATAGCTGATTTCCCTTAAGGGAAATCTGCTAATAAATACAGAAAAAAAGACCGTATGAACCATGTTCGCAAATCACGGCGTGGGATGTGTTAATGTGTGTCGTATCACATGCCCCTATGAACATTTTGAAACACGCCAGCTATTAAAATAAAATGACACTATATGAAAAGGAATCTTTTATTTTCTGACCTTAGTGGCTCAAAAAACCATTCTTTTATACATATATATATATATATATATATATATATATATATATATATATATATATATGATCGATGGAGATTCCAAGAAAATCTCATCATGAGCTTAGCCTCAATAACTGATTTCCCTTAAAGAAAATCTGCTACAAATTATCTTTAATCTTCACTATGTTTTACCACGCGACCTATCATAATAAAGTGTTCCTTAAGTGGCAAGCAATTGAAAATTGTTTCATAGATACATTTAGCCAAGTCACCTTTTACCTCCCCAGCTTGGATGTAGTTTTATTCTCGATGAGGGCGTAGCATCATTGTGGCGAAGAGTAGAGAGGTAAGAGCGGTCAGGTACCTTGCAATCAGACCGAGTGCCTTAATCAGTTTCGTCCTGGCTTCGATTCAATCACTGAATGAACCAGCGGAAATAGGGATGAGAAAGCACCAATTTTCCCTGAAACAATCCTCCTATTCTCTTGATTCGAGAGCAATAGTATTTTCTCTTGATCAACGTCTCTAAAATCTTTCAATTACTTTTAATGTTTTCTGCGTTTTCCAACGAAACTCGCTGATTAGACCTATATAACAATGAAGTAATGGCTGCAACAAAATATATGTGTTCAAAAATTACTACTAGCATATTTCCCTGAATTGAAATTACCTACTCAGGTTTTAATTTCCAAGTGTTGCTATTTTATATTATATTGTTACGTTTTATTACAAAACCAGTAATAAACGTTGTTTATAAGAGTTCTTTTGGATTGCAAAATTAAACACACACATGTTTCACAGTTTTTATCACTGCACAATTTATTTAACAATGCACTGCACACTTAGTGAATTATTCTTAACTACTACTCACCGTCTGCACTGATAGCTTCCCTGTTCTTGTTATTCCACAGTCCAATAACTCACTCGCGATCACTGAAGTTCACAAAAGCAATACGGCACTGCACTGTCACTCAGTTTGCGAAGTTAACGGCACTGCACTGTCTTAAACACACACTATACTGCTACTTTCAGAGTCACTGCAGGACACTATTCTTCAAATGAAAACAATTTACCGCACGGCAACTAAATCGCACTGTAGCACTGAACGCACTTGATGAGCACTTTGAGCACTTGAAGACGCTGAGGCCAGGGTGTCTTATATAGATTGGCGGCAAAACATCAAAGGATGAGCCCCAGACTCTTCCAGAACAGAACTCGAACCTTTGTCGGCTTCTTTGATCTACCTCGCACTTCCCAAACAAGCGTCTATCTCTGTTTAATTTTTCATGTATTTAATTTTCGTAACAATATCATATATATTGTTATGTTTATTACAAAAATAATAAACGGTGATTATTAGAGTTCTTTTGGACTGTAAATTAAACACACAAGCTATAGAGTTTTTATCACTGCACAATTTATTTGTCAATATACTACACAGTTGGTAAATTATTCTTAACTACAACTCGCAGTATACTCTGATAACTCCACTTCTTATTGCACAGTACAATAACTCACGATCACGCGACTCAAAACACGGAACAGCATTGATCTTCACAAAGAACAAGGCACTGCACTGTTCTTCAAATAAACACTGTACTACACTGATCTTCACATAAAACACTGTACCGCACTGAAACTAAAATGCACGAAGTACTTTTCGCAACCCTACATATATATCTCTGATGTCGATCACAATTTTTGTCTTGGAGGGGAGGAAAGAGGAGTGTTGTTTTTTGTTTATTATTATTTACGTCCACTTTATGCTACTATGGCTAATCGGGACGGGTTATCTACAGGTTACCACCCTTTACAAGCCAGGGTGAGCCCAAGGAGTTTATTTAATGAATCCGTCACTAAATAAATTTCTACTGCCCAGGGTGGGAATTGAACCCGCCTAACAAGGTCTACCACGCGAGATTAAGACCAACGCCTTAACTCACGAGATAAAGAAAAAGTCCGTCACGCAGGGGCTGCGTAAACTAAGCAGATTTCCCACGTGAAGTTTTACAATAGAGAAATCTGCCTAATAACAAACTGTAGTAGTAAGAAACCTCTAAACCTAAAAACATTATTTAGGGCGTAAAGTGATCACCCAGTAGTTTCTACGCCCCAAAAAAAAAGTTAACCTAAACCTCTAAACCACTATGTCACGAGGGACGAATAGTTATGAAACGGCCGTCAGAGCTCTCGGTGGAAAGTCCGAACATAGCCTACTGGCGAACCACACGCAGAATACAAAATGCAAATATTCTGGTTAATATTCTATGTATACAGAAAAAATTGTATAGAACAATATTTATAGTAAATGTAATTTGCAATATGATTTATTCTATACTTAATTTTTCGATCCGACGCATAATAACGGAGATATTTTGAATTTTCAAAAATCCACCGCTCTAAACCCGCCCTCCCACTGGTCCGATTTCAGCCATTAACGAACTTGATCTTCCTTTTTACATAAAACGATTACATTCCGAGTTTGGTAACGATCAAACAAAAATTGCGACCGTTAACAGACAAATATATATATATATATATATATATATATATATATATATATATTATAACGGACCTCATTTTTGTCATCTCCTGGGTAGGATCGATGGACATTTGAAGAAACTTTTCGAAACTCGCATCATGAGTACGACCTCAATAGCCGATTTCCCTGAAGGGAAATCTGCTAATGAGGTCCGTTTAAAACTATATGTATATATATATATTTTTGCTATAATATATATTATATATATATTATATAATTTATATATATATTTGTCTTTTAACGCACTAGGGTTCGATAGTTTTGTTTGATCGTTACTATACTGGATATTTAAACCTTTTATGTAAAACTAAAGATCAAGTACGTTAACGGCTGAAATGTTACTAGTAGGAGAGGAGGATGGAAAGGGGGAAATGCGTCGAAAAATGGCATAGAACCAATCTTATAGCAAATGTAATATTCTATAAATGTTGTTATGTACAATGTTTCACTACCTTGATTCATAATCGAGATATTAGCCTATTTTATTTTTCGGCCTTCAGTAAGCCCCCACTCATATTCAAGTAATATTAACAATAAGCTGTTATATTATGAAGTACATTATTTTAACTCTAAATACCCATTCTTCTTAAACTACTGATGCACTACAATTGATGTAATATACATTTTTCCTTAACTCAAATATTAAACGAGTTACTCGTATTGTACGTGTAAATAGAGAATATTCGAAAGATGAGATCACTAGTGTGCTATACTAGCAAATGTGAAATCTGCTTAGATTACACAGCCCATGAGTGATGGAGGTTTTTTGAATCCCACCTCCCATATTTCTTCACCCGTTTACACTTATCAATGACATAACTTTATTTTTACACGAAATGATAAAATATCGACTTTGGTTACGATCAAATAAAGACCTCGGTCACTAGAACGATAAAAAGCGATTAATTATGTGTGTGTGTGTGTGTGTGTGTGTGTGTGTGCATGCAATACTTTTAACAGCCCTCGTTTTCGTCCTACAACGATCAAAGATCCATTGACATTGAATGAATGTTTTGACCAATGTTATTCAATTGCAGATATCTCCAAGGACCTATAATATTCTAAGATTACTAATCTTAATATATATAATTTTGAAAGTAGTTCATTTTCGTCGTTTGCTGGGTAGGATCGATGGACATTTGAAGAAATTATACGAATATCGCGACATGCGTACAACCTCAATTGCCCTTCATCAAGGGAAATCTGCTAAAGACTAAGTTAAACCGTCGGCTGCTCCAACGGTTCCATTTTAGTCTTTAATTTAGTTCATTTTTAATTTAATCCAATTTCTTTAACAAAACCATGAGCATCTACGTCAAAACAGTTACCTTATCACACTAATGTGCTACACGTCTTTTTCTGGTGAGTTCGAAATGAAGTTTCCCCTAAAAACTGAATTATAGAATTGAAATCGACAAAAATGTGATTTTAACTAAATTACACCATTGTAATATTCTGTATTATTATTCTCAGGGGGGGATTATGGATTGATGAGAAAACTGGAAGCAAGTACAGTAGTTGTTTTGAAGCTATGAATATGCTATCTCACAGATGTATGCAAGTTCCACAAACTCTTCGAAGAAGTATGTAAATAATTTCCCTTCTAATTTTGATACTATCTTCCAAAACACTAAACCGGCGAAGTGGAATTACAAGCAAGCTTACCGAGGGAAACAGGACTGAGTGAATGGATACCAGGGAAAACTGAACTTCGTGATTCGTCAATTTGAAACGTAGTTATATTAATTGAGCCAAACATTCAATCAATTAATTATTAAAGAGATGTAAGTTCATTTTTCATAATTGGTTGTCGTTATCAAAATGAACTATATCATGAACCAATGGATGGTGGACGATCAACAAAAATGAAAACCTCCAATGATTTAAACCATTTTTAGCAGATTTTCCTTAAGGGAAATCAGCTATTTAGGTCGTACCTATGACGCGATTTTCAAAACATTTCTAGAAATGTCCATGGACCCTACCCAGAAGATGAAAATGAGGTCCGTTCAAAACTGTGTGTATATATATATATTTGCCTGCTAAAGCTCGATTATTAATCGAGATATTTAGATTTTATAGTTTTCGGCTATCAGTAAACCCCCCCCACTACTGCTCATGTCATATTAATAATAAGCTGTTGTATCATGAAACATTTAATTATACAAGGCTAAATATCAAATATTGTTTTCGTTAAACGTTTACTTTGTGTGATATATGCAAATACGTTCTGTTGACTACCCCCCCGTCTTTAGTTCTTGGATTACTAAAAATTGAGTGATTGAGATAAAAATTATTCTAATTCATTTTAAATTACTGTACTAAATATAGTACATAGTGAAGAATATCTCTATGTATGTGCAGGTCTGAGAGGTTGGCTGATCTGAGTGTTTACAATTCAAACGCTTTCGGTTTGGAGGTTATTAAAACTGATTGAATCATTTTTCATTATTATTTGTATTTCTTCACTTAATATTCATGGTGGTGATAAGTATTACCATTAAGTAGATTTAGCAATTGTAGAAATTCACTTGGGAAATCCGCTTAGTTGTCGCAGCCCCTGCGTGACGGACTTTTAACCCTTCACAGGCAAGGCTGGGTCGCCGGTTACACCGAGGTTTGGTAAAAATTTAAATAATTCTGAGTTAAAAGTAAAGGGGAAAGGAGGGGATAGGGTGGAAGGGTGCAAACGGTAAAAAAACCCCCCTCCCCTCCCCTTTCCCGAGATGTTTGAATGAAAAAAGGGAAAATTGAGAAATCAGCCTGGAACACCAGCACTTTTCCAAGACGTGTCCTGGTGTGCCCTTTTTTGGTGAAAAAATCAAGAAGATCGAAAGGGTTACAATCCAAAAACCCTTGCGCCTTCATTTGGGTTAAATTCGCAGCCCTATGTGCTGAGTCATTACGGTGTAGCACTACATGAGTGTGCGATGAGAGGTCGGGGTAGAATATTACAAATATATCAGGGTATTGTTGTTGGCTAAGTATTTGTTCTATCGATGGGCACAATTACCAGAGTCTTCACATTGAAGAAGAATGAAAGAAAATAGAAGATTGTTAGATTGTTCTGAGTTTGAAATGTAATTAGTTGAACTTTCATTAACTAAGAGTTTAATTCCCCCCTATTTTTTTTTTGATTTTTTATACCTCATATTTTTTCCCTTATTCCTTTTATTTCCGTAGGAGTAATTGTTTTTTTATATATATTTTTTCTGTAAGAGTTTAAATTGCACTATTTTTAAATTTTGATCTGGAAAAAGTTATTTTTTGGGGGACCTTGTTTATTCAGAGTAGAAAAAATTATATGCTGGACTGTCCCGGGATGAAAAATGGAAGACTGATAACTTACTGAAAATTAAATTTAAATCACTACTAAGATTTTAGTTAAAATTTTTTCTCCGTCTCCCCCCTTTTTTTATATAGCTGGAAATTTTATTATTTTTTCCCGTCTAGAAAGGAAGTTTACTCCTCTCCCGTTTTAATTTATTATCTTTATATCCTATACGTATACCCAAAGTGTAACAAAGGTCTGGAACTTCTAACGTTCCTACTAATTTAAGTATAGTTCTACGAATGTAAGATTTTGTATTTTTATCATACTTAAATGTTATTATTGCTTAAATAAAAATAAAAATAATTTTTTCTTCAAACTATACTTTTTTCCTTTTTTTATATAAAAAAAAAACACCAACAACAACTGGAATATATTTGTTTAAAATGAAAAAAAATGTTGCTATAAATATGATTGGGTCAAGGTGACCCAGCTTTTGCCTGCAATGTAATTTTCACATTTCTTGTCTGTGAAGGGTTAATAATGATTTGAGGATTTCTTTTTTGTTGATCTTCCGTCTTCGGTTGGCTAACTGAATTTAATTAGGTCATATTTCCACAATATATCATTAATTAATGAGATTATATGCGCTAAGTTTGAGGGTGATTGGAGGAGGAGTTCTGGGCGGTGGATAGAGAGGCTTTTCCTTAATGATTTATTAGTTGTTGGATTAACCCAGAATTCAATTTTGGTAATAGTATGCATCAGTGAAGCATAGAGTTGTAATACGTTGGAATGAACAACAACCATCCTAAATGTGTTCGACTTAAATTTAAATTTGAATTATACTATTACTTGTAATTAGCTGTAACGACCAAGTTTAAATGACTTGGATTATTATTAAATCTGGTTTACCTTTTTGTCAAAAACTGAAATACTTATTTCGGAACTTCATTGTCTATAGATCAAAGAGTAAATTGCAGTAATGTGGGTAAATATCTCATTGTGTTCCTATATTTATCCTACTCAGCTATTTATTAATGATGCGATTTTAGAGAAATTTTCAAATGTCCATCGTTCCTACCTAGAAGGTGACGAAAAGTCCGTCACGCAGGGGCTGTGTAAACTTATCAGATTTCCCACGTGAAGTTTAACAATAGATAAATCTACATACCGATGAAACCTTCCGACGGGAAGCATCTGAAATGTAAACAAACAGTTCTGCCAACTTCTTACCGGAAAGATAAACAATTACTGTAATATATCTGAATAAAACGTATTAGTTTGATTGAAAACTATCTACAATATCTAGTACTGTAATTTATAATGCACCAGAATAATTTTTATCTCAATCAATCAAATTTAAGTAGTCCAAAACTTAAGAAGGGGGGAGGGTCACCAGAACATATTTGTATGTATCTCGTTTAATAAATGTCTCTTGAAAACAATATTTTGTATTTAATCTTTGAATGATGTGATTTATTACATAACCGAGTATTGTTTATGTAACATGAATGGAAGTGGGGGTTTGCTGAAGGCTGAAAAATGCAAATAACTCGGTTAATATTTGAGATAGGGAATAAATGTATATAATAATATTTATATTACATTTAATTTTCTATAAGATTGACTATAAGATGGTAACGGAGATATTTCGAATTTTCAAATTTCTACCCTTCTAAACCCTCCCTTCCCTGGTCCGATTTCAGCCATTAACGAACTTGATCATTTTTTTATATAAAACGACTAACTATCGAGTTTGGTGACGATCAAAAAAATTTGCTACCCCTAGAGCGGTAACCGACAAATATATATATATATATATATATATATATATAAATATATATATACATAAATATATATATATATGTATAGTTTTGAACGGATCTAATTTTCGTCATCTCCTAGGTAGGATCGATGGGCATTTGAAGAAAAATTTCGAAAATCGCATCATGAGTACGACCTCAATAGCTGATTTCCCTGAAAAATCTGCTAAAATGAGGTTTGTTCAGAATGACATATACAGGGTGTCCCAAAAACCCGTGCCACCCCCCCCCCCATAAACTCTCCATTTATTTTAATACAACGCTGCGACTTGGTGTGCCATAATTGGGCCCCCGAAGAATCCTTTCAGTCCATTTTCAAACGGATTCTTGTAGAAAATCAAATTCCAAAACGAGTTTGTATTCGTGAATTTTTCGATGTGATGCATCGCTTAGTTGTAAAATGCACAAATCTTTATTTCAGAAACGGCACATTTTATTGAAAAATGCTGTGACATAAAAGTTGTAAATTTTTTACCTGCACAGTTTCATATAAGAAAAAACGGGCCGATATCTTCAGGGGAAGAATCATCAGCCGACATTTTTTTTAATACAACATTAAATGGTACAGGTCACTTCATCAAAAAACACGCTTCCCTAAATATAAAATTTCTAAAAATTAAACCAGAAGACATACCCATCCATCTTTAATATCTCACGTTACTCGTAGCGTCGATTTCAATAACATTTACTTTTGTTAATATCACGAATGTCTGAAGAGAAGCAGAGCGATCAGTGTCCAATTACCTTCAAATTCCAGGAGAGCAAATACGCAGTCTTCTACGACTTATGTTAGGAAACAAGCGTCCGTCAATCTTCATCAACGTCCATGGCAGAAGAAGTGTCAGATGGCTAGATGAGTATTGATCCAGCTCAATTCTTTTATTGAGTCAGTTCAGTTTGTTCCGCGACAGGACTTGCACCGAACTCGCTCCACGACGTAGTTTGCAGAACCTAGAATCACTGTTAGTTGCTCTTAGCGTTTTCCCCCTAATTGCAATACCGTAAGACAATATAATCATAGTAACTAAATGCAAGGAACTTATACAGAGCACGAGGACAACTCTAATAAAAAACAACAAAAACTGCACTATCCTAAAAGGTTATATTTCTTTTCTTTACAAATAGGGGGGGGGGGGGGGGGGGAAAGACAATAAAAAATATTGCTGTGAATAGATGCATACAACAAACCTTAAATAAACAACACACGAGCATTTTCAACCCGTATGAAAAAAAAAATCCAGTCTTCAGAAACACCAGTTTGTTGATTACAATGATTCCTCAATAAGGTTTATTAACTTGCAATGGGTGTTCTCTCTATGTATTTGGGCTAAAGATAATATCATTGAGATATTCATAACATCTGAAAACAAATTTAAATGGGCAAATAAATGTCACCGAGTTCTCGAAACTTTCCACGGTTCATGTTATGATAATCGTGGACTTCTGGCGTTATGCGTGACAAGGTATTCTTACGAATATCATTCCCAGGGTAAACCAGCTTGCGAAAAAATGTTGTGATCTCTCTGATGTTGTGAAGAAGCTATCAGAATGATTAGAGGAAACAATAGCCAAAAATACTATGACACCAAATACCAATATACATCGATAACACTGGTCGACAAAAATGAACTAATTTTTGTTTTCAAGAATAGAAACAACAGATCCTAAAAGCATTTTTCGTGTTGAGTTCAAATATAATCTTCAGAGACTTATTCTCTTCCTCCCTCCCCACCGCCGAACAGGAGTTCTTGTGTGACATAATTTATTATAACAATATATTTCAAAAATAAATTCCGTAACTAGCATGTCTAAGGACATTAGGTAAAGGACTCAGTTATATTTTCCAGAGCATTAGTTCTTGCTATCTGGTTCTGTCTTTCTTTTTGATCCAAAAGTAGTGCCCAAGAAAATTGGAACTCCACTTGCCTTAGAACCTCTTCTCCATTCTAGAAATTTGTTATTGAAAACGTACTCAACCCATGACTTCATACTCAACTGCGACTGCACTAACCAAAAACTTGCTTTGTGGCGGATCAGAAAGAAGTCCAAGATATTCAATTTTTTTTAATAAAAGAAAGTGTTGCAAATTCACATGCTATTTATAATAAAGAATGCAGTAGAATCAGTTCCAATTATTGTCACAAAATAGTTTTACCGTGTGTCTAGCTTCTATGGTTTCCAAGAAAATCACAATATAAGCTTTTGAATGAATGACAGGCTGCTATTCCAGTACGGTCTCTTCTCTCACAGTCTTTTCTTTAATTTAACCGGAAAATTTGAGGTCTATAACTATAAAAATTTTCTTCTTTCAGCTTTAAGCATCACCCACTATGCGCCTTTGAGGCCAATTTACTCCCATTTCAAGTACTAAGAGCAGTCCAATCCAGAAAGTTTTACAACTTTTTCATTTCTTCTACACCTTAAATACGCATGGCAACCTGCCACAGATCTTGTTTTAAAAGAGAGGTTCGTACCTCGCATGATTATTAAAGAATAAATTTCGTAAAAATACAGCTTGGTTAAAATATCTACATATGTTGTAAACGTACCTATAACAGGTGAATAGAAACAACCCCTAAGGGAGATGGCTGGAGTTTTCGAAAATTAGTCTTAAGATCGAGGAAAAAAGCAGGGGAGAGAAGGAGCTATGCCCGGCGAGGGGGGGTGGGGGGTGGGGGTTGGGGAAGGGAGTGTACTACTTATGGATCGTGGGGACTGTATGCGAGGGGCGAGACTGAATTACAGGGTCTGTATGTGACTTACAGCATAATGATTGCGCATCTATCTATTGACATGATTTTTGTCCTTCTTGGTCTAGATATGCTGTAGAAATTAAAATACTTTCAGTCGAGGTCCGTGTTGTAATCAAAAAATTTCTAGCTATAGAATTAGAAATTTAGAAAGTGTGATGATGACCTATTTGTTAGGGCAGAAGTACATAATATCACCAAATAAGGAAATTGTAATCATTATTTGCCCTGTAGAAAAATGTCAATACCACTGCGCACTAAGCAAACATTATTCATTATTGTATTTTAATAACCTAGAGGTAATCCCTTTTTTCTAAAATTTATTATTACATCGACAAGAATATCATTTAACTTTGGAGCTAATCAGGTTACATTATATGAAGGCTACAAAGTCCCAGACAATATTTATTTATTTTTTTGTCTCAGAATGTAAATAACTCAGATGAAATTTATATGTTCTCGGACTCTTCCGGCAAATATTCCAATAGTACATCAGATTTACTTTAAGTTACTAATATATAGAGAACGTTTAATCCTTTAAAAAAATTATTGAAAGCACCTTGATGCATCTGCAAATTTGTATGGCTTAATTTTTTTTTTTTACTTTTCTGAATTGAGCAATAACAAATTATATACTTTTATTGATCAAATTATGTGTAGTAATTGCATGTATTTTAATATGCCGTGTGTGTGTGTGTGTGTGTGTATGTGTGTGTGTGTGTGTGTGTGTGTGTGTGTGTGTGTGTGTGTGTATGTGTGTGTGTGTGTGTGTGTGTGTGTGTGTGTGTGTGTGTGAGAGAGAGAGAGAGAGAGTGATAGAGAGAGAGAGGTAATGACATTCAAAACTAATCCGTTAAATGTGTTTGATGAACAGCTAGCACAGAAATGCATTCCCTGGAGGGAGGAAAGGAAATGAAGCGATGCAATGTCTAATGGACTTAAAATTCATTCATATTTGGGCGTCAATGTAAATACATGTTACAAAGGACATATGCTTCCAGTGTTGGATAATTATATACACGTAAAGATGTAAACAACATACCTCTGAAACGGGTAGTAATAATAATAGCATCCACTATAGATTAAAATAAAATCTACGTTTTGGTGCTACATGGGAAGCAGAAAAAGCTTTAAATGAAAACTCTTCTTTAAATAGAAAGAGCTATGTTTATAAATCTGAGATATTGTATCGCTCTCTCGGCTTTCCTCAATCCACGTCAGTTGAGTGCCAGCCAGCTGTTCACCTCAGCATGTGTTAACGGGTTAGTTTTGGAATACAATTTATTATAACCTCTTCTCTCTCTCTCTCTCTCTCTCTCTCTCTCTCTCTCTCTCTCTCTCTCTCTCTCTCTCTCTCTCTCTGTCTCTCTCTCTCTCTCTCTCTCTCTCTCTCTCTCTCTCTCTCTATCTCTCTATCTCTCTCTCTATCTCTCTCTCGCGCGCGCACGCGCGATTATTTGAAATTTTTCTTCAAATGTCCATCGATCCTACCTAGGAGGTGACGAAAATGAGGTCCGCAATTTTTGCTTCATCGTTACCAAACTCGATATTTAAACGTTGTATGTAAAAAGAAAGATCAAGTTCGTAAATGGCTGAAATCGGACCAGTGGGAGGGGGGGGTTTAGAGGGGAGGATTCTCGAAATATTTCCGTTACTATACGTCGGATCGAGAAAGATCAAATACGGATGACAGTAATCTTTTGAATTAAATTTACTATAAATATTGTTATCAATTCTCTTCTTGAATATTAACGATATTTGCATTTTTATGAAATCGGGGCGGATAACGGATGAGAGTGAGTTTCCCACCAAAAGCTAGGTCGGCCGTTTTCTTAACTCTTCGGCTCTCGTGAAATTTCTCTATTGTAAAACTTCACGTGGGAAATCTGCTTAGTTTACGCAGCCCCTGTGTGACGGACTTTTATTTTTCTATTGAGATAACCTTTTGATATATTCAATGTAAATTACCAATTTTTACTTAGGAAAAAACTTTTAATTTAACTAATAGCGTTTTACTAAGATGAATAAAAATTTAAATCGCTGTATGTAAATTTCCTTTAGATCTTGGAGGTTACACCTTTGGTTTTAATTAAAGTGATGGATTCTAATTAATAGGCACCCCTAATTCATTTTCGAAATCTTTTGAATTAGTCAGCCGTCTTTAGAGCTATATATATATATATATATATATATATATATATATATATATATATATATATATATATATATATATATATATATATATATATATATATATATATATAATATACACTTATGGTTTTATATGAAGCTTTCTCAGAGATTTCTTCCGGAAATTTATTTCTTGGGGTTGTGCTATGAAGCAAATATCGAAAAACATTTTCAAATATCTTGAAACAGGTAAACTTTATTTTTTACCACGTCATGGACGATTATTGACTATAGTCACTAATAAAATATTCTTTTTCCCTCCTATTTGGAGTACTTAAATAGAAGGTGAGAGCGAAATCGTTTCTTGAATGACCCCATAATGTAATGGGAGCTGCGGTGGCCCAGTGGTCGAGACACGGTATTACTATGCAAGAAGTGCCGCATTTAACGGAATTGCCCTCTAAATTTTATTCAGGTTTCACTCCCGGCTTTGGGTTGAGCTCCTATCCTTTCCCCCAATAACCACTCGGCATCATGCGGCAATTGAGCAGCTACGTCTTCAGACAGTTGAGCAGCCGTATGTTAGATGAGATGCATATCGGAGTGTTTACGTTTTTGCAGTTTGCCCTTAACCCTTTCGTTGCTGACCAAAAATGGTAAGAGTTACCGTGGGCTAAAGTGTTTTTTTTTTGCTCATTCAATCCTAAATAGCTTTAAAATTACTAAAGTGTTAACCTTTTAGCAGATTTCCCTTAAGGGAAATCAGCTATTGTGGTCGTAATCATGTCGCGATTTTCGAAATTTTTCTACAAATCGATCCATCGGTCCATCGATCCTACCTAGGAGATGACGAAAATGAGGTCCGTTCAAAACTTGTGTGTGTGTGTGTGTTAACTGAGATATTTGCATTTTTTAGTTTTCGGTCTTCAGTAAAGCCCCATTCCTACTCATCTCATATTAACAATATTCTATTATGTTATGAAGCACTTTATTTGAAGCTTAAATACCAAGTATTGTTCTCATTGAACTTTTAAGTTTTGAGATAGATGCAAATACGTGACAATAGCAAGGTGCTTAGGGTGAGGAGAGATGGTAATAGTTGAGAAAGGAGATGACGCACCTTGAGCGTCATCAGCCCAGGAGGAAAAGCCCTGTGACGCGTCTCACGCGCCATCAGCACTGAAGGGGTTGAGAGAAATCAATTATTAAGGTAGTACGCATGACGCGATTTTTGAAATATTTCTTCAAATGGTCATCGATTTTGCCCAGGAGATGACGAAAATGAGGCGCGTTCAAATCTCTCTCTCTCTCTCTCTCTCTCTCTATATATATATATATATATATATATATATATATATATATATATTATCGTGAAATATCAAGAAAAAATTCAATGTCCAGGCCGAGGGTACTTGTAAATTGATTCTTTTTCTTGAAATTTCACGATACTTCTTCGTTTCAAATGTCATTGGCAAGATATCTGCAATTTGTAGATTTGGCGTCTGTTTAATTTGTTCATTTGTTTATTTATTTGCTTGTTACTCTTTCACACCAAAACTACCTAACCGAATTTTACTTTTAATTCTATTACTACTAACCCAAAATAGACTTTGGGCTATATTAATATTCTCAGGGACGTGCAGAGGGAGGGGTTCTAAGCGAGGTCTGAAACAAAAAATCACGATATTTAGTTTACTATTGGTTTCTCAGGAAACATTCACGTAACAAAAGTTGTTCAAATTGTTACTCAGACCTTTTATTATGTACAATTTTGACGAATACCGAAGGATAAACGTGATATACGCTAAAAACTATAGCGGGAGTCAACAATTTTATTGGACTCATAGGACTAATCCGAATTTAACAAAACTCGGCATTTGAATTAGCTTTATTAATTCCTCCAAGACTATAAGCCATATTAAAATGTATATATATTAAAAAGAGGGACAAGGGAACAAGGGAGGTATGAAATGAAAAATGGCGGTATTCCGTTTCCTACTGTTTATTTTTTTGGTAAACATCCACACCGCAAAAATAGTTTATTTTGTAATTTAAAGTACCGTTTGTTACATACACTTTTGTTGTAAACTGGGATATAAACGAGATATACGCTAAAAACAATAGCTGCAGTAAACAATTTTACTGCGCACAAAAGACTGAACCAAACTAAACACAAGTCGATATGTGAATTAGAGTTAACTTCTCCTGATTATAAGTTGTCTTTACATTTTTAGGAACGAACAGGAGAGGAGGGTTGTATGGGAGGTATAAAGTGAAAAATCCCCATACTTCGATTCTTATTGTTTTTTTTCGGCAAAAGCAAATGTTGTTAAATTTTTTATTTGGAGTAACTTTTGTTAGATGCTTTTTTGTCGTATAACAATTTATAAAACAGTTAATTTGCATAGAAATGTTTTATAGTCAAGAATTTATCGAGATGTATGAATTTATTAAACTTGGTACCTTGATAAATTATCACATTTTCATTGAGCTCTTCAAATCCAAATTAATTATTTTAATTCATTAACAGGTTGAACGAAAAACAAAGTTTATTGCCGAGCACCACACCCCTCACTCTCCTTAACGCTAATTAACCAGAAATGTCAGTTTCCCCTAAAATATATTTAATACTTAACTTAAATAAAAAAGGAAAATAAATTTAAGATAAAATTTTTGTATTGCGAAGATAAAGCAATCAGAATTGTTTACATAATTAAATGTAAACTGAACTAAGATATTAAATAAGCGGGAGGTTGGTAAGCAACATTGAGTATTTGGGGGAGGAGGTGGGAGACTTCCTTTCTGTCTTCTCGCTGCTAGCCTTCCATTACAATTAAGCTGTTAGCTTTTCCTGATGGCTAAGAATAGTTTAATATTCTGAGTGTATGCATAAAACTCTTGGAGTTTAATGCAGGGAAGATTTGAAATGAGGGCAAATTATTTTGGTGTAACAACGTATTATGACAGGAATGCACAAATAGGTTATAATCACCTCTGCCACTCCCCTACCGACCTGACATTGGTTTATATTTACATATGTTTTAATGCTTATACTTATAGTAATGTAGTGTTATTCTTTCGTAAAATTAAAGATCAAGTTCGTTAATGGCTGAAATCAGACCAGTGGGAGGGGGGGCATTTCGAAAATTAAAAATATCTCCGTTATTATGCGCCAGATCAAAAATTGTATAGAGCCAATCTTTTTTCAAATGTAATCTTTTATAAATGTTGTTATGTACCGGTTTTCTATATATTGAATATTAACCGAGATATTTCAATATTTTTTTTTGTTTTCGGCCATCGGTAAACCCCCACAGGACCTTGTGCTCGAGGTTTTCGTTAAACGTTTAAATGCCGAGTTCAGTAATTAAAAAATGAATATTAGCGTTAATAGACAAATATATCTGTTTTTTTTTTTGGTATGCCGTGCGGACCTTAGAGATCTTTAGCCTCCCAATCGATAACCCAAAAGGACATAGAATGAGTCGTCTTTGGCAGACTGTGGGGACACAGTTGCAGAATACCAACAGTCCACTTGCCTGCAAACAGGATCTAGGAGAATCACAGAACATCCCAAGATATGTTTACTAAATAGGCTCCCGTTACCCCAGTAGCGCTCTCTAATATCTAACTGGTGAACTAAGTTTTTTGCTTGACAGGGATCGAAAGAGCACATATTTTTACCCAGAGTTTGATGGTAGAGGCACCCTCATTGGACAAACACAACTAGTGAGTAAAGCAGCCTGAGGGGCTCTGGAGGGCGTTGGTCCTAATCTCGCATGGTGGCAGACCTAGAGTGGTGGGTTCAAATCCCGCCCTGGGCAGTGGAAATTTATTTAATGACGGCCTCATTAAATAAACTCCTTAGGCCCACCCTGGCTAGAAAAGGATGGTAACCTGTAGATAACCCGTCCAGATTAGCCTAGTTTCATAAAGTGGACGTAAAATAAAATAAAAAAAAAACAGTCTGACAGTCCAGTTGCAATAGTGACAGTGATAGTTGCAATAGTATATTGACTCTCCGTCGACTAGCAAACTGGCTGGCGGTGATATAACCACTGTCCGTCCCCGAAGACGGGGAGGGGGAGGAGGCCTTTCAGTCTACTGGAGACAATTCATTTCAGGTCCTTCTTGGTTAACGGGGTTTGTACGTGTAGTTGATCTCTCAATGCGTAAAAATGTCATCTCCTGTGTAGGATCAAGGGAAAATTGATGGCATTTTTCGAAAACCCTACTCTGAGTACAATCTCAATATCTGATTTCCCTTAAGCGAAACCTGCTAAGAAGCTGATATACCATGAAAAATGTCATTCCTAGCTTAAATATTAAATATGATTTTCAACGAACCTTTGAATTATATACGATGTGACGCCATCAATAAAGATTCTAGTTAATAGGGAGCTAGTAATCACTTCCGAAAGAGATGGAGGGACGGGAGGAGGGTAAAAAGTAAAAAAATAATCGTATTCTCACAGTTATTTTGAGTGGCTTCAAAAAAATATATAATCAATGTTGTGTACCATTTAATATCCTGCAATTTATATACGTTTTATCGAATTTTAATATTAAGCGAGCTGTTCCTTTTTTGTTACTTCAGGATTCAGTTAATCCCCGTTCCTGAAAGGTCCTGAAGGCCTCCTGTACCGTATATCGTGCGGCCGGGGTTTCAAGATAACGGTGATTTCATACACATTCTGCGGAACCAGAATATTGTCCGAAGGATCACAAATCCCTCGAGCCAACTCGAGGCCACTAAAGATCTTTAAGGTCTACAACAAACAAAATATATATATATATATATATATAAATCTTGCTATCCATCGATGTCCTTGGATAAGTGGGCATTTGAATAAATAGTAATGAGTACAACCTCAGTAACTGGTTTCCTTCAAGAAATTTCTGCTAAAACGGTCTGTGTAAAGCGAAATGAATGGTCTCTGAAGGAAGGAGCTGTCTGTGGGAAGTGAGAGTGTTGAATATTCATCATTTTATCGTAGGGCATTTTAATGTATTTCTGTTTATTTCTCACTTCATAAGCTGTATTCATGTATTGATCATCAGTCGCTGAATCTACATTTCACTTGAATATTTAATGTATTCATATCACCTATTATTCTTTCTTCTAAGTTCTAATGGATTCGTGTATTAGTTTTAGTTTTTCCAAATACTCATATGTTTTCTTCTCATATTAAAGCTACTGACATTTTATTTACAAATGGATATAGAGACAACAAGGACGGCACTACAATTTTTCTACATAATTTATTAATATAATAGCTTCATGAATGTAAAATCATACTGTTATTTTTTGTATTCGATTAACGTCCACTTTGGCCTGCTATTAATATTAATATTAATTGGGACGGATTTTATTTAATAACTTCGTCACTAAATAAATAAATAAAGGAATCAAACTCGCAACTCTTGGTTCACCATGTGAAATGAAGACGACGTAACTCACGTGGCTGAACTGAGGCCCAAATTATAAGACAAGAGGTCCAGTGAGGTCTGTTGAAGAAATAATGTGAAAAATGCCAGTTGAAATTCTAGTTACTGAAAAATCTTTAAAAAGACAATTTAAATACATAATAAGTGATATTTCGGGCTTTACATTTTACGTCTCCTTTAAAGGAAGTTCCGAAAGAAACATTTCAATATCCCATTTGTAAGCGATATAATTAAACATCGGCCGTTGTAGTATTATGAGACAAATGTACATATTTACGTTTGTAGATATAACATTATATATATATATATATATATATATATATATACTTTTATATTATAAACACAATAAAGAATTTATAAAATTTGCTGAAGAAATGTATTACTATCAGAACTATTTAAAACTGAAATACAGTTAAATTAATTATTCATTCATCATTGAAAGCTAAGGTCCGGGACAAAAAGATAGCCCACCCTATATTTTTTCTCTTAATCAATAGGGGTTAAGGATTAAAGGATTAAGGATTCATTAAGAATTAAGGTTTCATTAAGGATTAAGGATCCATTAAGGATTAAGGAGGTAGGAAAAACAGCTTGTGAGAATTAATATTATTACTTGATTTGGGGTAAGACAAATAGATAGCACACCTATTGTTTCTTTACAAAGAAAACCAAATCCCTCTGAGTAGACAAGGCTAATCCAGTTCTGTCTATTCTTTTATGTTGTTAACATTATTTTAGTGAGATGGGACGAGCAAAATCATTATCACCAGGTGAAAAAAATATCATTCTGCGAATAAAAAATCGAGGGTTTTGTATTTCCGATATTTCAAAAAATACCGGTAGGAGTAAAAAAATGATTTTAAATTTTTTGAAGTCTCCAGAAAGCTATGGGACGAAGAAATCTCCTGGAAGGCCGCCGGCTTTAACAACACGGCAAAAACGAGCAATTTTAAGGGTTGCATCCAACTCATCATTAACGGCCCGTCAAATTGCGGCTAGAGCTGGTGTAGTGACGAATTTGAAAAACGTCCAGAGGATCATTCGTGCAGCTCCTCACATCAAAAGAAAGAAAATGAAAGGTATGCCACCTCTAAGCATGGCGCATAAAGAAAGACGTAAGGAGTTTGCCCGTGAACATGTCCAATGGAAAGACGAGTGGAAAGAAATCTTGTTCACCGACGAAAGAAAATTCAACCTCGACGGTCCTGATGGCTGGGCTCACTATTACCATGATCTACGGAAAGAAGAAAAAATGTTTTCCAAGAGGCAAATGGGAGGAGGCAGCGTCATGATATGGGGAGGCATTGGCTATGATCACAAAACTGATATCGTGTTTATTTCTGGTAGAATGAACAGTCACCAATATGTTAATTTGTTAGAAAACCAACTACAAAAATATTTTGAACTTGTTCCTAAAGAGAACGTAATTTTTCAACAAGATAATGCTCCAGTTCATACGGCGAAAGTTGCAAAAGAATTTTTTAGAAAAAGAAGGATCAGAATTATAGATTGGCCGGCTCGTTCCCCGGACTTTAATATCATCGAAAATGTATGGGGACATCTTGCTAGAAGTGTTTACAGTGGGAGCCGACAATTTGAGTGCGTTGAAGAATTAAAAAAAACAATTCAGGAGGAGTGGACCAAACTACCTCAAGAGTTGATTCGTCGCCATTTTAACTCACTTTCAAATCGTATGATTGCTGCATTAGAAAAAGGTGGTGCGTATACAGGATATTGAATTTTCATTTGTATTCTTTTAATGTATTTTTAATAAAGGATTTTATTATTATTGTTCACTGTGCTATCTTTTTGTCTTACCCCAAATCAAGTATTATTTATTAATTCTTACAAATTATTTTTTTTCGACTCCTATTAGATTGATCATCGGTTCAAATTTGAGCAGAATACACTACATATTAATAAATACAAATTATATCAATAATTAAAAATGATTAAGAGAAAAAATATAGGGTGGACTACCTTTTGTCCCGGACCTTAAATTCGTTTTTGTTTTTCTTTTCTTTTTCTTTCTGTTCTAAATAATTTCATTTTACAAATATTTTATTTTATTCATAGTTAAAAAAAATGTTCTGTATCAAGCACACGTTATGTGAAATAAATAAAAAAATAAGACCAAAGTTATATCTCAAATCCGTTTATTAGGTACAAAAAATCAAAGATTGATAGTTGGTAGGACAATTTACATATTCAATCCAGAAAAGCCATGCCCCCTTTGCGAAGATAGCCAAGAAACCGTTTCGCACTTCATCCTTACATGCCCCGTTTTAGCAGAGAGAAGAAACCACCTCCTGAAAAGTCTCAACATTCCACAGCAATCCATGGATAATTTGTTTGACCTTATGGACAGGAATAAAATATTATTATTATTTATTAACGTCCACTTTTTGCAACTTAGGCTAATTGGGACGGGTTATCTACAGGTTACCACCCTTTTCTAGCCAGGGTGGGATTTTAGAATAAAATAAACTTCATATATGTTTTCATACTTACGTCATGCATAGATTTCAGCTATTAAGGACAAAATATTAACATTGATTTGAATTAATTTTTCCAGCTGAGGTACCTGATAGTTCAAATAGGAATGGATTGTTGAGCATATCAATATTTACTTGCTCCACACATTGTTCCTGGAGAAATGTATAAAACAAAAGTTAATCTATATAACAAAGTAAACAACTTTTGTTATGTGCATGTTTGTTGAAAAACAAATAGACAATGAAATATCGTGAATTTTTATTTCAGGCCTCCCTTATAACCCCCACTCCCGTTCTAACCTAAACATTTTAATATAGCTTATAATCATGGAAGAATTAATGCTAATTGACATACCGAGTTTTGTTAAGTTCGGTTCAATCGTTAGCGCCCAATGAAATAGTTGACTCCCGCTTTAGTTTATAGTGTATGTCTCGTTTATACATTGTTAAAAGACAAAAATGAATATCACAAAAGTTACTCTAAATAACAAAATAAACAACTTTTGTATGTTCATATTTTCCGAAAAACAAATAGAAAGCGAAATACCGCTATTTTAAATTCTGGCTTCCCTTACAACCCCCACTCCTGCCCGTCCCTAGAAATGTGGAATGGCTTATTATAATGAAAGCGTTAGTGCTAATACACATACCGAGTTTTATTTATTTCGGTTGGGTCTTTTGTCCCAAATAAAATTGTTCACTTCCGCTATAGGTTTTAGCGTATATCTCGTTTATGATTGAGTATACGAAAAACGTGTATATAACAAATGTTACTTTAAATAACAAAATAAACAACTTTTGTTATGTACATATTTGCCGAAAAAGCAATAGGAAACACAATATCGCTATTTTTAATTTATGGCTTCCCTTATAACCCCCACTCATGTTCGTCTCAGAGGATATTAATATAGCCTAATGTCTAAGTTGGGTTAGTAGTAATATACATACGAAGTTTTATCAAATTCGGTTCAGCCGTTTATGCGTGAAAAGGTAACAAACAAACAAACAAATAAACAAACAAACAAACACACACGAAAGAAACAAAATGCAGTTATGGTGTCTATGACATGTGAAACGAAAAGTTATCGTGAAAATTCGTGAAAAAAATCAATGTACAGACAGAGGTTACAATTTTATATATATATATATATATATATATATATATATATATATATATATATATATATATACACACACACACACACACACACGTTAATTTATATGAATTAGAAATGACATCTACTGCTTAACATTTACATTTGAATTTGTTCTCCTTTAATATAACAGCAGAAACAGATTTCCCTTAAGGCAAATCATAGACCTTCATAGGATCATTTCAGTTTATCAAATTATCTTAACTATATATATGTATATATATATATATATATATATGATTTTAATTTACAAAACGAGAATATTAAATCAATTTTTAAACAAAAGTATAAGGGAATAATTTGAGTACACGTTTTGGTTTGTGCTTATAAGGTACTGTCCAAAAGAGGTCAAACTGAATAAAAGATAGCTCTCTCAAAAGCAACCCTAAGGTTCCCATAAATTTATTCACATTTCGTTCTCTATTCTGTTATCTTTTCCTATGAATATTTCCTCCTTTTCGGGCGGGTGGAATAAAACATCAGCATACACATAAAACATAAAAGTTCCCTATAAAGCATTCTAGGAATGGAAGGATCTTAAGAGAAAAAAATATTATATATTTATATATATACATATATATATATATATATATATATATATATATATATATATATGTATATATGTGTGTGTGTATATATATATATATATATATATATATATATATATTCAGAGAATTTATAATATTACACCCCTATCTGTGTATTTTCTTATTATATTCTACTTTAATTATTCTAGCAATGATAAACTATCTTCCCAGGTGTACTGCTTTAAATGTAAAAATAATTCTAAATAACAAGGGAATCTATATAGATATTCTTATTTATTTATTGCAACAGTACAATTAAGATGAAATAAATGAGTATCAAAGTATATTAAATAAGGGTGTAGAAATACATTATCAAAATATTGTTGAATGACTGAAACCTATAACTATGTTCTGTGCCATACTCTTGTAAGTTCAGTAGATTTCCCTTAATAATTTATGGTTCAAAGGATAATCTGCTATTGATTTGATTGAAGCTATATTTCAAAACTTCATTGAAAATCTGATCCAACCCAGCAAATGCATAAACAAGGTCCGTTGAATTATATATATATCTTTAATTGTGAGCCTTCTGGGTCAAACCCCACATTCAAAAAAGCCTGTGCTCCTTTTCAAGGGGTAAAATGTAAATTCCAAATTTACTTAAAATCTATTCATATAATATATTTCTTTTAAAAACAAAAAACGTTGTTTTTGCGAAGCTTAGTTGTGTCGTAACGAGTCAAAGTTTAAATTCATTTAAAACGAATTTAAACTGTCACTTCATGTTTTAACACAACTAATCACATTTATATCAATAGATCAAATTAAAAGAGGGATTCGGATTTTAAACCATCAAATGGAGCACAGCTCGAAACGCGTCGGGGATATGTTATAATAAACACGTTTATATTGAATGCGTTTTTTGAATCTCGTGTTTGACCCAGAAGGCTTAAAGAAATATATTAATAAGGAAGATCATTGGGAAAGAAGAATAAATATCTACTTAGTTTGAAAGTGTAGCCATACTGGGAGTTAAACTAAAACTTTTTTTCATTTTTAAAATTTCCTATTTACACGTACTTTCATCCCCAACGTGTTTCGAGCAATGTCACTCCTTATCAAGAGGTTCCTTTTTCTCTCTTTTTTATGAACAGTAACTGTATGCTAAACCAGCATGGAAACTTTCTGAAGGCTGAAAACTTAAAAATGCCACTATTTCGATTAATATTCAAGATAGAGAATAAATGTACACAACAGTATTTATAGAGCATTCAACTTGCAATAAGATTCGTTCTATATAAATTCTCAATCAGAATTATAATAATGGAGATATTTTGAAATTTCGAAATTCCCCATTTAAACCACCCCCACTCCCACTGGCCAGATTTCAGCCGTCAACGAACTCGATCTGTAGTTTTACATAAAACATTTAAATATCGTGTTCGGTAACGATCAAACAAAACTTGCGACTGCTAGAGCTGTAACAGACATATTTATATATATATATATAGATATATATATATATATATATATATATATATAATTTTGAACGGACCTCATTTGCGTCATCTCCTAGGTAGGGTAAATGGACATTTTAGGAAATTGTTCAAAAATCGCTTCATGAGTACGACCTCGATAGCATTTTTTGGTGACGTCATAAATTAAGATTTTTCGTTCATGACTTGCAAATGTTTATTTGATTTAAACCATACTCGATATTTACCCGTTTCATTCAAGACCCTAAGCCAAGAACTACTGAGTACACAATGTATAAAGGGAGCGAACTCTAAAATGTTTTATGGGTGAGTAAAAGAGAGTTTAAGATAGGGGGGGGGACTAAAGTGTATATGGGATAGATTGAGGTATCGGACAACTTCCCTATCTCCATTAACTTGCTTATCTAAGAGGGAAACTTGGGCCGCCTCTAAACAAAGACTATAGCGCCCCCTCCCGATACCACATCCCTCCTCAGACAACAGCATAAAAATGAAGATTCATGCACACAATTAGAAACTTTGTATCTTTTTTCAGCTTCAAGAAAACCTGAACCCTTGCGATTTTTATTTGAAGCTATTATATCACTAAACAGTTTATGTATAGCCAAAATTGAATGTATTGTTTATATAGAGTTCTTGATAAATGATAATTCGAGAATGAAATGGCTAGGTGGTGCCATATGTATTTTCTGCAAGTGGGAAACCTTCTTAATTTACACAGGTTATGCGAGACGAAATTATTGCTCAACATATTAGGGGTTTAAGTGTGTTAGCACATTTAAATATTGCTCCTTAATTCATCACGATATCTGTTGAGCAACAATTCCAACCCAAGACCTGTTTCCCATGTGCAGACAACGTATCTTCATCTAAGCTTTTTATTCTCTACTTACCATTTAGTAAGAGCTTGTACCAGTTACTTGATTTGACAGTAAGCCAAATGGGCGGCCGTTCGCAAATGAGTCGTTCGCTATATGGCCGCTATGGCCTGGAAAAATATCTCAACTGAATTTATATTTTTTTTAGATTATTTTTTACTCTATTAAGAATATTACAGTCTGCATTTAAATGCATTTTGTAATATGATATGAACAATTTAATCGTCCTCTATCACTCCCAACAGAAGTCCTTAACCACAATGAGAGGAGCAGCCTCTCCCTGGCTGGCAAGGAAGTCAAGAGCTAAGGAGGAATGGCACTTGATAAGAATATAGCCACTGCTATCACTTCCCTTTACGTTTCTGTAGGAGATCTCTGGGCCATTGTTGCCGTTGAGGGGAAGAAGGATGAGTGGTACTGGAAAGGGCTAGGACTTCTGGATTAGGATGATTGGATAGCCTGCTGTGGAATTTTCTGAATCTTAAGGGAATTAGGTCCTTTACAAATGAAATATTAAGATCTTTATGGAGCGTGTGGTTGGTAATATAATATGGAACATCTACTATGGCGCACAGGACTTTGAACTGGAAAGCTTTGTCGCGTCTGATGTTCAAAGGTTTTGAATTACTAGGAGGGGGGGGGGTTAGAGGGGGTGAATTTCGAAAATTAAAAATATACTATAGAGGTAAGACTGATTTATTTCAATATTTTTTTATTATATATGCATTCATTAGTCAACTTTCTGACCTCGCTTATCTAAGCTCACAAGGCTTATTATTTAGCAGATTTCCCTTAAGGGTTTTTCCCTTAAGTAATTGTATTTATTTCCGGTCTAGAATATTTCAATTTATCTATTCAAGCCCGTTTGTTTACAATTCAGACGATTTCCGTTCGGAGGTTATTAAAATTGACTGAAAGACTTCTCATTACCGTTTGTATTAATTCACTTAATGTTCACGATGGTGTTCCCACTATATAGATTTATCTATTGTTATACTTCACGAGGGAAATCTGCTTAGTTTACGCAGCCCCTGCGAGACGGCCTTTGGTTTATTATTTTATTTTCCAAGTTGGGTCGGTTCTAATATCCATAGCCCACGAAATATGTGTTTAACCACACATGGCTAGCTCTAAGCCATTGAAGAAATGAAGAATCTCTTTTCTATTTATGCCTAATTTAACACAAACACGCGCGTGCTCATACATCCACAGCTGGGCATATTTATTTTGAATGTTTATATACTATGTTGTCAGAATTCCCATGTCTGACGAAAATATTTTATGCCAGATAGGCTCAACAAACACATAGTTTGGGGCATTATCTCTGTCCCATCTGGCTACTTTACCAGCCAGTCGTGCGGCATGCCTCTCGCTGTCTACTCGCCTTCCAAGGTAATTTGAACCCTTTCCCCGTTATAGATATTCATATATATTTTAACAATTACATTCATTTTACTATGTTTTTTCTTTATTTGTTTTTAAATATGTATTGACAAAGGGGAGACATATGAATGTATGCGATATTTTGAATGAATAAATATGATCTATGTTTATTATTGATTGATATATTGCGAAATCAATACATAAATGCCCCAAAATATGAAATATGAAGATTTGACAAACATAAACGCTAAATCATCCCATCCTGTTCAACAAATGAAAAATTCTGTCACGCAGGGGCTGCGTCTAATCTACATACTTTTACACAACAACACCGTGAATATTAATCAACAAATACAAATGACACTTTATATTTTAATAACGTCCACAATGGAAAGCGTCTAAATTGTAAACAAACAGGTCATTCAATCTCTCAGAACTGAAAGATAGAACTATTCTTGAGCGGAAAAACAATTACCGAAATATATCTGAATAAAATATAAATTTTATTGAAAACTATTTACTATATGTAGTGCTGCAATTTATAATGAACCAGAATTATTTTTTTCAATCACTCTAATTTTATTAATCCAAGAACAGTTTATTAAAGGCTGAAAATTAAAAAATGCAAATATCTCGGAGAATGAATGTATATAACAACATTTATAGGTAATTTAATTTGCAATAAGATTAGTTATGTACAATGTTTCGATCCAACTTATAGTAACGGAGATGTTTACAATTTTCCCCATCCTGCTGGTCTGTTTTCTGCCAATAACGAATTTGGTCTTTCTTTTTACATCGAGCTATTACATATCGAGTTTCGTAACGATCAAACAAAATTTTCGACCTCTAAAGCGTTAACAGACAAATTTATATATATATATATATATATATATATATATATATATATATATATAAAACATCAGCGATCTTGGCAACAGCCATCTTCAGTTCCAGCTGATCATACTTATTTTTCTTGGGGGCTATCCTCCAAGGGTCCTGCTGCGGTGACCACGTCTACGTCATTAATAACGGCCTTTCCTTTGTACTCCACAACGTAAGTGTGGCCTCAATTAACCCTAAATGTCATGAAACGTCTAAGGTTGAATACAAAATATTATTTTCAATCGATATTTACTAGATGATATTCATGCAGTTGCGTTGTTTGAGGACGTCATAGATTAAGATTATGTTGACCTCCAAATCCAACTCATCGGACTTTTGTTTGGAAATTTAGTATATATTGTGGAATGTAATCTGTAGTGTGTCATGCCAATGCGTGAGAAATATGCTTAGTTGACGCACCTGCGTGACGCACATTACTAATGTGACCAGATATTCCTTGGAATATTCGGGGTATCACACTCCAACAGTTACGTCAACTATCTATAGTTACGTCTAGGGAACATCCGCTCTGCTGACATCTCAAACATCAGCATTTATTTCCATTATAAACCCTTCCTTTTTCCTCTGCTTGTCATTTCCCCAGTAGTTTTGAGTTTGTAATTGTTATTATCAATAAAAGCGCTTTTTAAAAAAGCCTTCACGCTTACTTTATACTTAAGTAGCGCTCGAATAAGGGACTTAGCAGAAGTTTTCATTTTCAAGTGTGATCAATTTCCCATAATTTTGAAAACTTTGGATTTTAATCCTTTACTGCTTATTACCCAAAATATAGTGAATGCCTTTCTAAGAAGCACTTTTATTCATAACAATCACAGACTTAAAGTGAGCAGAGTAACACACTACAGCTACTGGGGAAATGACAAGGAGAGGAAAAAAGGAAAGGATTATAAAGGAAATAAATGCTGATGTTAGTGATGTCAGGAGAGCGGATGTTCCGCAGACGTAACTTACGGCTGATGGTATCGAAAGTACTTTACTCAATAAAGAAACTGCTGCCTTAAATCTTTATTTCCAATAATGCCGCAAAAGTACAAAGACTTAAAAAAATTCCCGAATTAACATTAAAGGAGTTGCACAGGTGTTGGTTTGAAAGAGATACGACAACTGAGTGAACAATTGTTGTTTGAAAGGTTTTGATTCTGAAAAACTTGGCTTGAGTAGGTAAAGGATTCAAGACTGATATAGAAGAAGACAGACAAACAAATAATTCCATTCAAGACCTGACATAACCTGTAGTCTTCTAATTATTATTTTTTTTTATTAAAGCAATCACATAAGTTATTGATAAATAAATGACTTCACTTCAAAGTGAAATTTCAGTCGTGACACCATTATTATTGTAATAGCTTTAAATATGGAAAAATATACTCCCACTTAAGTTAAGTAGGCATATTATTATCCAGTAAAGAGTTTAATGCAAAACCATTACTGGTTCATAATGAACCTGGATAAGCTGGTGACACTTTATGTAATTTTAGTGTAATGCTTTCCACTTTTTAGAATTTCAGTAATGCCATTTATTGTATATGGTCTGGTTTTCATGTCCAAGCCGATAGGTGAGGTTAACGCAGTCCATATCATAAAGGTCAAACATTAAAACCTTTATGTAAATGGGTGGGAGGAGAATTATTAGTGGTTATACATTAATTAATAATTAGACATACACTTCGTGAACGGAACGTATATTCACATTTTGAATTAATGCATTTATTAATAATAGGACCATAAGGGCCTTTAGAGATTAAACTGTTGATCACTAAATTTAAATGTGATATCTTTTAGACAACTATTAACGCTTGAATGAAAATAAGAGACTGTGCCACCTGTCATTCCATAAATGCAAATCATGTCTATATCACTTTAAAATACAGAAAAAACATGCATGCAATATCAATAAAACTAATTAAAGTACGAAATGAAGAAGAAAACAAACGTATGTGTAGAAAAAACGTGTCAATGAATGATGCAAGAATAATCAGCAATGCCCCATCACTTTAATAGACTTTTTTTAATTTTTCAAAAACTGTTTTATAAATAAGCTCAGTTAATTGTTTTATCGTATTTCAGCTACAGAACTCTTTCTGATCCGACCATGTATATATACGTAAAGTCTAGTACCTAATTTAAGTGAGTTGCTTTTGATTTCTGTGTAATAGTGATATATTACAGTTCGAAACAATTTTTGAAGACTCGGAAATGTATTAATTAGCAATTTTCCATTCTCAGTTCGACTTTTACTAAAGCCAAAGAATGTAGCTTTTATGTATATAAATAGCAGAGATTTCTAAAGGTTAAAGATGACTTCGGAAATGATATTGTTCCTTTTAAGGAATTCTTTTAGAGATAAGAAAAAGCATCTAAGGTTGAAAAATGTATTAAATAGACTATATTTCACAATATATCCATTACAGAAAGCACAATATATATATACACCCTCCGATTCACAACCATTAAAGCAAAGTACTTCTTATTTACTGCCACTATTTCTTTTATATGGTTAAATAAACTACTTATACTTGTTTGATTTTAAATAAATGTGTGTATTATTTGTGGATAGAGTATATAGTTTAATAATAATAAATTACATATTATAGAGCACTCCTTAATAGAGCCTACCTTCTTCATAAACAACTGTTAAAGCTGTTGAACAGAAATTGTTCCCAACACTACTAAAGTACAAGGAAATAACTTAGGTAGGCATGAAACATTGATTCTTCTCCAAGAGTTCCCAAATTCTCTTTGTTTCTAATAGGGAATAATAAATATGTCAGCCCTTTTGTTGAACAAATAAGCTTTTAGTGCCTCTTATTCCCACAAATATATATATATATATATATATATATATATATATATATATATATATATACTGCTCAAAAATGAATAGGGATATTGGTTATTTTTTCTTATCCCATTAATTTTAATTAAATCGATCTTAATTAAATTTCTTTTTTATGGGGGAAAAAAAGACAATAATTTCTAATAAATATTAATGATATTTATAATATAAAAAAAAAATATGCTGGCCCCATACATACCACAAAACCTCCAATATCCCTATTAATTTTTGAGCAGTTTATATAATTAAATTAACGGAATTGTGTGTGTGTGTGTGTGTGTGTGTGTGTGTGTGTGTGTGTGTGTGTGTGTGTGTATACAAGTAGTAGATGGATAGCCAGAGATAAAATTGATAATTTTTAAATGCGTTGATCAATAAATGAAATGTGCAATTTGATTTATTTTACAGTTTAAGATGTAATGTTAGACAGTACAGTAATTGTTTAAATATATTTTACAGATTTTGATAACTCAAAAATGAACTAATCTACTTTACATTTTATTTAAAACAGGCTTTTTAAAACAAGGAGTTTTGTTCATGATTTTTATTGAATTAAATTTAATGAGGGGACAATTTAATTTAAATTCAATCCATTAGTGTTATTTATATTCTTTAAAAAAATCTATTTCATCGCACAAGCATCAAGTTCAATTATTTGTAATAATTAAAATTCTGATATATAAGTCTTTAAACGAGTTTTAATACGCTAATTACACTTAGGCAATTTTTTTTTTCGAATTTGACACCCTAAAGCATTCCTGCGATACTGTAAATGTGATAATATCCTCTCCACTAGGGGCTTATGCCATTGTAAATTGACTGAAGGAGGAATTTTGTTTTCACCTATTTTTGAAATACCCTTAACAAAACACCGTGGAGTCACCGAAATCGGTAGCGGTAGAAACCATTTGAAAAGACTTCCTCTTTTTATTCTCCTATAATTGGATTGTATCGTGTAACTGAAGCCCAAACAATATCTTAATTGAAGTTTCAACAGTTAACTCGTTAGCTCGTAGCAGGTCTGTCAGAGGGCCTGACCTAGTTATCGTTTCGCGTGCTTATCCAAAGCTTCGTCACTTTCATAGTAGTTTTCATTTACTCTTTTCACACTGGTATATAAGGTGGGACGTTGCAATTTGAAGTTTTCTCTCATAGAGGCAGTGCATTTAAGGAAAGACACATTGTCTAGAGCACATTATAACTTCTTATTTTTTTTTTACATTAGTTTATCCTCTTCAAATTGCTATTATTATGCTTTAAAGACATAGTATGGAGTTATAAGAAATTTCATTCTTATACCTTTTGCCGGATAACCCTCAAGTCCAATTTGAACGTCTAAACTCGATATTTAAACGCTTTATGTAAAACTAAAAATCAAGTTCGTTAATAGCTCATATTCCACCAGAAGGAAGGGGGTCAGAGGTGGTAATTCCGAAATGTCCCGTTATTATATGTCGAATCAAAAACTTGTATAGGTCCAATCTCATTGCAAATTTAATTTTCTATATAATTTGTTATAAATATTTCTTCTTTATCATGAATATTAACGGGGTTCAGGTTAGCCATGTGAATTAAAGCGTTGACCTTAATCTAACGTGGTAAACCTAGAGTGGCGAGTTCAATTCCCGCCTGGGCAGTAGGAATTTATTTAGTGACGGAGTTCATTAAATAAAATCCTTAGTGCCACCCAGGCTAGAAAAGGGAGGTAACCTGTAGATAACCCGCCCCAATTAGCCTTAGTTGCAAAAAGTGGACGTTAATAAATAATTTAATTTTTTGAATATTGATCAAGATATATACGTTTTTGGATCAATAGAAGATTGCAAAATATTCCTACTCTTGGAAAACCTGCATTATGAACGTTTATTATACATTTTTACGGTATTATAAGCTATGTCAAAACAATGGAATTTTAAACTTACAATTTCTACCCTCATTGAGAGAAATCTCTTTTTTTTTCACTACAATTACTCGAGTAAAAGGTATAGGAAATATATTAGAACCCGCCAGAGCAATGTCAAAAACAATTCTGGATATTGTGGGACGAGGAAAAGCTGGTTGAAGTCTCCAGCCATGGACTCTAGTTAAGTCAATGAACGCCAATTAAAACTCATTTCAGACAAAAACAGGTTCAATTAGTCTAATGAAAGAGGTGAGAGTGTGAGTGGAGAGCGGTGAGCGGTCAGGCGGAGGTGAAAGGCTAAATTGTTTTTTCACCATTGGCAGATACAAAAATACACACTCGATCCACAGTCTTCCAATTAGGGGGGCCAGCCTCGCCGATAAAACTCCCAATTCCCTTAGTTTTTGTCAGTAGCCGACTTTAAACCAACCAGCCCTCGCTTAACTCTCTCACCTCTATCAATCTCACCAAGCCATTAATAGTATAGAACCAAAGTATTAAATAGAGCATTTCCCCTTAGAGAATACGTTATTATCGTAAGTCGCCTGGTAAACCCTATTCCCGGTACAAAGATGACTCATTGTGTGAATGTGTGCTGTGTATGTTGTAACATACATAGCACAAATTCACACAACACATATTTTGACAATTTCTTTTATTTTTAATTGAACAAAAAATCCATTGTGAGAAATCCATGCACTAATTTGAAATTCTATTGAATTTCACATACAAAACATTTTGCCGCACCTCACTTTACACTATTTCATTTTAAAAGTGATATACGGTGTCTCCGTTCCAATGTATCGGGTCAAACAAATTCATAAAAGATAGTTTATATATTCTTTTAGATAAACAAAAAAGAACATATTCAAATATTCTGTACCTCTAACACCAGATAAATTGGCGCTCCCCCCCCCCCTCGATCATAGTTAATTTCCACCAAAAACTGATGTACAGCAGTCCTAAAAACATGTTGAATTTCAACAATCTAGTTTTTAATACATACGGTTTTAATAACATGGAATGAAGTCTTTAAACTAAGTTAAAGCTGTTATTATGCATCAGCTAGTAGAATCGAATATTTTTCGAAGGTGCTATATAAAGTCGCCTCTTCACATCACCTACCTTCCCTTCATTAAGATTTCCTTTATTCAATGAATGTCTTATATTATTGCTTGATCTTTTGATACTTTATCAGATGTACCTGGTTGAATTTTTAACATTTATGTTGAAATCATTATGTGAATTTCCAATTTGTTATGGAAATGGTTGATTGAAATATTGGACGACAAGATTAATTGATTGAATTCTAGTCTGATAAATACTTTGACTGAAATGTTTATAATTTATTCATTTCTGTGAATTTTATAAAATATCAATAATGTAAATTAAAGTGTTGTAAATTAATTTGCTCGGTTAGAAAAAAACAATTTATTTTTACAGACTATACTCACTTTCCATGGATTCATATTTTCTTGTCAAGATATTTAAAATTATCCATTTCTGAAAAATTCATTTTTGGTTTTCCTCATGTCTGGTCTGAATATGATTGCTAACATTTTAAAGAACAATTGATATGAATTGGGTACAAAAGTTGCTTTCAAAGTTATAATTAATTCTTCTTTTAGCTTATTTTGACCCAATTGTTTGATTATACACATTAGATCTACAGTCACTGGAAAGGTGGTCCACGAATCCACGAAACATGTAGGACCATTTTAGCAGATGATTTTTAAAGGAAATCAGCTGTCGAGGTCGTAGTCACGACACGATTTTTGAAAAAAAATCCTCAAATACCCATCGATCCTACCAAGGAGATGACGAAACTGAGGTCCGTTCAAAATTATATGTGTATACACATATATATTAGTCTGTTAACGTTCTAGCGATCGCAATTTTTGTTTGATCGTTACCGAACTCAGTTAGAGGGGGAATTTCAAAAATGTTCAATACCTCCGTTATAATATGTCGGATCGAAAAAGTAAATGGGACCAATTTTATTGCTATTTAATGTTCTTAAATATGTCTTTTTTCATTATCTTGATTAATAACCAAGATATTTGCATTTTTTAGTTTCAGCCTTCAATAAACCCCCACTGATACTCATATCATATTGATAAAGACGTTTTATTAAGAAGCACTTTATTTAAAGACTAAATACCAAATATTGTACTCATAAAACTTTTACTTTATGACATAAAAGCAAATACGTGACGCACGGGAGAACTCTTAGTTAACGCAGCCCCTGCATGGCGGACGTTTTTAATAAAGGACTGAAATGAATGAAAGATGGCGTTTGTTATTACTGAGCTATGATACCAAAATTTAAAGTTTATAACAAAGCATATAAAACTCTCATTTTAAGAATGCATTTATTAAACCTAAATGCATTTAATTTGCAGATGGATTTTATCTTGAGATCAATGCATTAGGTTTTATGGCCACCAGTGAAGGTGGGGAACAAATGCAAGATTAAAGTGCCCCACATATTCCAAGCAAGGGCCATGAGAATACATATACAAAATACGAATTACTTTACTGGGCAAAGAAGAGAAAGAGGTTATCATCTCTGGAGACTTTTTCATTAAGCTAGATAGGTTGGAGAGGGGAGAAAAACATAAACATGCAAGAAGAGTGGACTAGGTTGTGACATGTAACTGATAGTTTCCTTCAAGGTCGGCCCTCAGTCAGTAAGTAGGCCTCTTAGCTTCAAGCCACACGTCTCATCAGGTAGTACTGCTCGCTTCCTCTTTATTCATCCCACATTAATATTAACATAATCTGCTTTCTTCTAATCCGTTATTTCTATTCTTCTATTTGCACAATAACAGGCAAGTAACTTAACACGTGAGAACTCACTAGAAATTCCGTATTTAAGTACTCGCTAAGATATTTTCTCTCATGGTGTCTATTTTAATTAATTTCGCTTTAAATAATGGCTTATTGGTTTGGAGTAAATTTCTAAAATCGTCTAGTCACCGCTTTTTTACTTCAAGAGTATAAAAGAAGAATTATTGAGCTCATAAATAAATCCAATTATTCTATTTCTACGGGGAACAATTTTAAATTCAACCCTGAATGGCGTGCAACACGGATAGTATTCCTTTATACATCTATGAAAATGTTACTTAAAAAACAGGAAACGTGAATTATTTTTGGATGCAGTTGAACCCCACCCTTGGTGGATTTTTTTTAAAAAAAATCACGTGTAAAAATATATTTCATGGTTCCTATTACGTTGCATTTTCATAGTAATTAATCGAAAATCGGGTGATCACGTGATTATTCTCTTATTATTTTCTCATTGCTTTTTGAACTCAATTTTAAACAACAACGCGTAATCCGTTACAGCTTGGCGGCATTTTACCGAAGCGGCATTTCGCCGAGGTAGACATTTTCAAAAGTGCGCTAAGGGTGGGGTTCAACTGCATTCCACCCGAAATTTTAAAAGATTTAAAATAAATACTCGATGAATTGTTCGTCCATTCGCTATTATTTAATACTTAATATGTTTACTTTATAGTTCTTCAAATAAAATATAAACGGCATCTAAATTATATTATCATTTTATAGTGTTAGTACCATAAAGTTACTTAGGTTTAAAAACGTCCGTTGCAGAAAACTTACCCCTCAACGACTACCCTACTGGTCTTACCACTTTCAATACTAAATATTTCATAGGAAATGCCCTAAAAAAAATTAAATAATATCTAAGTTATATTATTATTTTCTAGTATTAGTAGCATAAAGTTACTAAGTTTTAAATAATGGCTGATTTTTCATATTTTCGTCTTGTATTATCTATTTTATTATATTTATTAATGTTTCATTCGTAAATAGAAACATAATATGTGAAAAAAAAACTGTCTGGACAAATTGGTCTTTACCATTTTTCATGAACGTTTTTAGTTTTTCCATCCTTTCTCGTGGAACGAAATCCTTCTGTCTCCTGCTTGGCATTCTCGTTCCAAGTGAATCAACTTCAGCAATTCTCTTCATCGTTACTCGATTTTCTGGAAGTAAGTATTGTATCTCCGATCTAGTGATGATTCTTTTATGAAAATTCTCTTTGAATTTAAACGGTTGATGTTGTATATTATGTGGCAGTTGATTCCTCCTGTGTTCAAGATACCAAACAAAATAATTAGTGGCCATCTAAAGGAGACCCTAGCAACGGAATAAGTTGCCTTTATTTTGTCAACCACAACCGCAAACATGAAAAACAGCATTTTATAAAAAGTAATTATTTTCAGGCTTTGCCAAATCGCCCGAGTTCTTGTCAATTTCACCATCTTTGTAGAAATTAGATAAAGCTAATGCGTTACTTGAACACTTTCTATATGATACTGAAACTCCCTCTTTGATGAAATCAAAAATATAAAGTTTTTTTTCTTTCCCTCAACAAATTTCGGGGGAAACAAATCACCTGTTTTTTCTTATGGTCCCCAAAAAAGTTGTGCGAAATGATCGTTCTTGTTGCAAGATTTTCGAAAATTCTTCAAATGCCAATGGATCCTATCTAGTGGTTGAAAGAAAATGAAGTGTCTTAAAAATTGTATAAGCTTATGTATGCATATATTTCACTGTTAAGGCTCAAACTTGATCTGACGGTTCATTGTATTTAAAATTTGTATTAAAAAGTTCCTTGAATATTTATTTTTAATTTCCTAATACAAGAAATTTTAAAATATTTTAAATAAATACTTGACGAATTGTTCGTGCATTCGCTATTATTTTATACTTAATATTTTTACTTTATAGTCCTTCAAATAAAATATAAACGACGTCTAATTTATATTATTATTTTATAGTGTTAGTACCATAAAGTTACTTAAGTTTAAATACATCCGTTGCAGAAAACTTAGTCCTCAGCGACTAACCTACGGGTCTTACCACTTTCAATACTAAATACTTCAAAGGAAATGCCCTAAAATGAGTCGCATTTAACTTTAAAGTTAGAAAAATTAGTGTTTAAACTTTTAAAAGGCGTGGTGAAATGTTTATAAATAATTCGCCAACGATAAAGGGCCTCCATATTGGGCGTTCTAACTTCCAATAATACCGTTGTGCGGGTCTTCTGTAAAGTCCGACACGTAGTAGCGGCGTAAACTAATCAAACTTCCCACGCACTGTTATGACACACTATTGTTCTCTTCCCACCATATATTTTCTATGTCCAAGTAAAACCCCATGAGCAGAGGTGGGGGGTTTACTGAAGGCTGAAAACATAAATGTACAGAATAACTCTCTTAATATTAGGGGCCTTACCACTCCTATTCTTAATTCGACTCCATTAACTTTAGTGTAGAATGTAATAGTTAAATACCGATTATGGTATAAATCAAACGAACATTTTTTAATTAGAAAGTAAATCATTAATTGATGTCATAACACCCCGTATCTGCAGCATCTCACTCAGTAAAAGTTCAATGAAAAAATATTTAGTATTGAGTCTTCAAGTGAAGTGGTGCATTATATAACAGCTTATTATTTTAATGGGATTGGGAGTTTACTGAAGGCTGAAAAAAATTTAAATATCCAAGATGTTAGTATTCAACATAGAAACAAATATATATATATCAACATTTATAGAGCATAACGTTTGCAATGAGAATAATTCTATACAATTTTTCTATCCTCATAATAACCGATTTATTTTAAATTATTGAAATTCCCCCTACTGAACTCCCCACCTTATGGTCCGATTTCAGCCATTAATTTGACAAATATATGTATATATATTTTTTGCTATTTTTTTTTCGGTTGGCATGATAGACCTTTGAGATTTTTAGCCACCCTCGAGCGAAACCAGAGCGATTCGTAATCAGAGTTTTTACTTAGTGAGAGATCAACCCGTCTTACAACTATTAACGATGATTAGGATTCTTTTAGTTTTCAGCCTTCAGTAAACCCCCCACTCCTATTCATATTAAGCTTTTGCGTTGTTGTCTCAAAAATGTTTATTTCATCTATACCGTACTCGATATTTAATTGTTTTATCCAACTCTTAAGTCCGTATTTGTTAATGGTTGAAATCGGGCTAGTAATAAGGAGAGTGTGGAGTGGGAGAGGATTCCAAAATCGGATAGTAAAATATTATAGAACCAACCTTGTTAAACTACTGACGTTCTACAATTGTTGTTCTATGTTTTGTTTGTTTCGTAACTCACGTATTAAGCGAGTTAATCATATTTTCTTGGTTTCAGTCTACATTACCTCCCCGCCCCCTTCTACTCCTCGGGTTTTTACTTAGAAATATAAAATATATGGTGAGATGAGATCAATTGTGTGTCATACTCTCAGGTGGGAAATCTGCTTAGTTTACGCAGCCTCTGCGTGAAGGACTATTTTAAATAATGAAATATGTCTCATTATTATTATTTTAATTTACTTGAATGAATAAGAGGGTTAAATTTAGTATCTTCCTAAATATAGATTGATTGAAAGTTAAACAACTACATTACTAAGTCTTCATAACTTTGGCTATTTCATAATTAATTTTCCGAAACACGCCTTATAGGAGGAAATAAAAAAAACGAATGTAGCAGCATTACATATTATTGTGTGCTATGAAAAAAATCTTCCGATAGATTTTATACCCAATACATATATAACATATTGTCTCGGGAGAAATATTTAAGGCCGAGCTTTCTGTTACATCAGGAACCACATTCAAAAAGTAGTTTCATAAGTGAAATTATGAATTCTATAAATTTGCTACGTAGATAAATGTTCTAAACTTAATTTAACAAAAATATTTGGGCGGAGATAACCGAAATGTTTTTCTTCTATATCCCTCACAAATTCAATCCAAACTTCCATCTAGAAATGACAATTGACTACAAAATGTACAGATAATTACCAATTTATACCCCTTGGATAGACTGGCCTCAGCATGTAGCTACAGGTCAACCACTAATTACCCCAAATCAGTGGTTTCGAGACAGATTGGCAGCAAATTAGTGAATTTCCCATTAGTAAGTGCGCCATTATCGTAGGACACTAGGTTAGAGCGAAGCACTTGACTTAGATAACTTTGCATTTTGATGTCCTTTGATAACAAAAACATAGCTCATTCAAATTAGCTCTCTCTCTCTCTCTCTCTCTCTCTCTCTCTCTCTCTCTCTCTCTCTCTCTCTCTCTCTCTCTCTCACACACACACACACACACACACGCACGCACGCCCACGCGCGAACGCACACACACACACACACACACACAGCTGTGCTGACAGAGCATACTTACTCCACCAAACACGATAGCAAAGAACTAGACGGCTAAAAAGTTTCGAAACTATGACCTCAAGACTAAAAAAAAATAACTTTTCCCAAGATCATTACGACTATGTACAAGATGATATTCTTATAACAATAAATACCATAATTTTGGGAACAGGCTATTTTACCTCCCCTCCCAAAACCAGACTTACAAATTTAGTTCACTAAGTATTCCTGCGTTTTCAGAAATTATGGATACAATTTTAAACGTAAGACGCATTCACTCCTTAACCTCAAATAACATAATAAAGGAACACCAATGTGGACTTATGCCACATTGGCATAAATGCGACGCACTCCAAGAGCTTAAAAATATCATAAAAATAGATTTAACATGTAAAAGTAACAAATAATAAAATCCACAGACTACATACTAACAATTTTTGAAAGAACACAGACGAATTAAACAATATTTAAAACGATTTCATATCAAAGCCGAAAAATGCATATGCTACGGACTTCCAGCACAACCCTTCTAATATATACTATACGACTGTACAGGAGTCGTTGCGAAAGATATATTGTGATAAAACAAATTACAGGTAAAGGAAAAATATTAAAGGCATATTTTTCCTTTAACTGTAATTTGTTTTATCACAATACAAGTCAAGAAAAAGTGTATCAATTTTATTATGAAGATTTTAAGCAATCTATAAATCCTATCAATTATTATTATTATTATTATTATTCCTACAATAATCGCATTTCGCAACAGGAGCGATTTAGCGACGAATCAGTTATTTAATATACAGCATAATAATTAACATATTTAACATATAACATATTTAACATATAACATATTTAACATATAACATATTTAACCTATCACATATAATTATTACATTTACGTAAGTATGCTCATTTCTGCAAATATTTTCAGTATTGCCCTACATTATAATTTTTTGAAAATGTTGTTTTGTTTCAAGTATTGTAATACGCGGTCTATATAAGGGCTACGGTCATGTAGTAATTCAGTCAAGTGTATGGTAGGTCTATGTGAGTCCTTAAATAGCAGTCAGTTAGTATATGTTTTATAGTAAGTCTACAGTTACAGTGTTGGCAGTAGGGTTCGTCATCTCCAGTAAGTAGGTAAGTGTGAGTTAGTCGTGAATGGCCAATTCTCAACCTCGTTAAAACTACTTCTTCTCTTCTAATTAGCCTTTTTGAGGAAGGACATTCACCAAGTGTATGTTTCAGTTTTCGAAATTTGTTATCAGTGGTGGTAAACCATGTTTTCTGCCATGAATTGAGTATCAAATGTTTTGCTTGGGCTTGAATATCTTGGTGTGTACAGTATGTGTTGTCGTGAGTTCTTTTTTGAGTAGCTGACTTGGCAAGTTCGTCTACTTGTGTGCTTTGTTTAGTGTTCGTATGTCCGGGTAACCAGTACATTGTTATTCTTTTGTTTAATGTCTGGATTTTGTGTAATATGTACGAGATGAGTGGATGTGAACTGTATATGTTTTTTAGTTAATGTAATGAGCTAAGAGAGTCAGTGCAAATTATGATGTCCGTGTCTGTAGTTTCAGGTAATTTCAGGTATATCGCAAGTTTCAGGGCTTCAAGCTCAGCTGTATAAATCCTATCAATTTCGATAGTATATAATGGCATACTTTTTTTATTATTGGAAATTTAGGCGCCAAGATGGATTTTGAACTTGTAATTTCCTTTTGAATTAGACTCTAAGAAAATTTACCGCATCACCTCCAAACTGATTTGAAGACTTATTTCAAATAGTTTTCTATTTTCATTTATTTATTTTTTATACTTTTTAATTGTTTGTTGATATTTTCAATTTAATAATTAAATATGTACTTGTGTGTTAAAAAAAAGCAATGAAACTAAAACTACGTGTAATATGGCAAACGGCATGGTTCATGTGCTAAAGAAACGTGCCAAAGGGGTACTATGACAAGCAAAATCCCCCTCCCCAACAAAATAAAGAGTTCAGTTTTAGTTTGATAATGCTTTTAGTTCTAGTTGATTCTACATAATCTAATATGGCTGCCCAGTTCAACGAGTTCACTATCTTCATAAAAGAAGTATCCGTAATCTTGCATTAGATTTTGCCATTATATATATATATATATAAACGTAAGATAGATAAATATATAGATAGATAGGAAGAATTATAGATATAGTTTTGAACGGACCTCATTTTCCTCATCTCCAGGGTAGGACCGATGGACATTTAAGGAAATACTTCGAAAATCGTATGTAATTTTGAAAGAACTTCATTTTCACATCTATTAGATAGGATCGATGGACATTTGGGCTAATTTTTCGGAACTTGCGTCATGAGGAGTCCCTCAATATCTGATTTGCCTTAAGGAAAATCTGCTAAAACTGTATTTGATGATAACAAAATTCCATTTGTCCTGGAAATACATCCATTCCCAAATAAGGTTAATAAGTAGGTCGGAATGTGGAAGAGGAGTATGAGGGGAACCCCTACAAATGATTAATATAGAGGCAACGTTTAGGTACAGACCTACTTGTCGACTACTCTGTAGCTGTTCTATAGCGACATGGAGGGCTTCGCCCTTAACCTTCATCCCTTTATTTCACTCGAATGGGACTTAGCTGGCTTCGTAGAACTTCGACTCCCTGCGGGTAATTGTAAGGTACTCCCCTAAATGAATATGTATCCTTCAGACTATTCCTGTAACACTCACAGGATTAGTATAAATTTAGATGTCTAGATCGAGTAGATATATATATAAAGCCTTAGGAAGGGAGTTATGAATTTAATTCCAACAAATGCATTCAAATAGGATGGTAAAGTAAAAATGTCAATTACATGACACTCTTCTTCTACTCGAGTTCTTCATTGACTACTTTCTATGTAAGAAATAACCAAGTATACAGCTCTTCACCCTAATTTATTTATTTTTTATTTAGTTCATTATAAAGTTTCGGCCTTTTTTTTTTATTTTACGTCCACTTTATGCAACTAGGCTAATCGGCACGGGTTATCTACAGGTTACCATCCTTTTCTAGCCAGGGTGGGCCTAAGAGTTAATTTAATGAGGCCGTCATTAAATAAATTTACACTGCCCAGGGCGGGATTCGAACCCGCCACTCTAGGTCTGCCATGGGAGATTAGGACCAACGCCCTAACTCGCACGGCCAACCCGAGCCCGTTTCGGCCTTTATGGCAATCTTTCAAGTAATCCTATAAAAAAAACAACTCATTGTTAACATAATATTATACAATCGATGAAAATTGTGACATATAACATTTACTTGCTGCCACTGTTTTACATAATTTAACGTAATATTATTGAGCAGAGATTTGGGCTCTAAATTATTTGGAGCTTGTTGAGTCTGAGCAGCTATGGTTCTTAGCGTATTTGTATTTTTCGCCAAGAAGTAACCCGAATTACATAGTCCTTTTGGAAACTGGCCGAGCTCACTTAAAGGTAGTTATTTTTAAGACAATTATTAATTTCTGTATAAAACTGCTCTCAATGCCTGGTCACCGACTACCAAAAAAATGTTTTCCTAAGCTCCTTAGTTTACACCATATGTGGGCAACCCCCGGCCCGCGGTAAAGTTTGATCCGCCCCGCGACACACTTTGAAAAACCCAATCAAACAAAAATATTATACTGCTAACTCCAAATGAGTAAGATGAGGAGAAATTTGTGCGTTTTGCAGTACTTATAAATGCGAAAAGTTCTTTTCATTGATGAAAGTTAATAAATCAAAACATTATAAAATGCTGACTGACGATAATTTGGAAAATTCTTTTTGTCTTTGTATCAGTGGAATTAATCCAAACATCGATGGATTAGTTTCCCAAATTCAAGCTCATTGATTGTACCATGTTGTACCTATTTCTTTCATTTCATTTTGTTATTTTAATAAATTGTATTATAATTACATTGTCGTTATAATTTCATGACTGATATCTATCGTTAAAAATTATGAACAATACTTTAAAATGCACTACTTTTAAAAGCGGCCCGCGAACGTATTTGCACACTAAAGTTTGGCCCGCAACATGCCAAAGGTTGCCCACACCTGGTTTACATAATAGGAAAAGCGACATAAAATATAATTGGGTGTCAATAATAAAATTGATAGCAGAAAATAATTATGTTGCAGAATATTTTTTTCAAATCTTGTTATTTTGCTAGCTAACAAGAATACAATCATTGAACAAATTATAAACCTTCTTCATTCCGTTGACGTTGATAGAGTTCTTAACTCCAGTTGCAGACGAATCTATAGAAGTATTTGTAGCTTTAACAACTCTCTCCCTGAAAATAATTTAACGTTTAACACAAACATAAATAAATTAAAACTAATCAGTCAAATTTGGTCTTGTGAATATTTAAAATTATCGTATAAAAACATGACTTACATTATAAAAACTGGAGAGCCAGATGGTGTCAAAAATATAAGTTTTTTGAAGTAAACATTTTTTGGATTCATTCAAGAATACTTTCGAGTTATTTAGTTTTAAATACTTTCTTTTCTTAGTCCATAATCTATTCCTTTCCCGTAGACTTGTTTCAAAGATAATTTTGTTATCGTAAGGGACTGTATATATATATATATATATATATATATATATATATATATATATGTCTGTTAACGCTCTAGCGGTCGCAATTATTGTTTAATCGTTACCAAACTCGATATTTAGTGGTTTTATGTAAACTGAGAGATCTAGTTCGTTAACGCCTGAAATTTGACCAGGTAAAGGGGGGTTTAGAGGGGGAGAATTTTGAAATCTCGAAATATCTCCGTTACTATACGGTGGATCGAAAAAATGTAAAGAATAAATCTTGTAGCAAATTAAATGTACTATAAATATTGTTATATACATTTATTCTTTATCTTGAATATTAACCATGATATTTGCATTTTTCAGTTTTCAGCCTTCATCAAACCCCCACTTCTACTCATGTTACATAAACAATAGTCGGTTATGTAATAAACCACATCATTCGAAGCTTAAATACCAATATTGTTTTCAAGAGACATTTATTATACGAGATACATGCAAATATATTCTGGCTTACCCCCCCCCCTTCTTAAGTTTTTGGACTACTTAAATTTGTTTGATTGAGATAAAAATTATTCTGATTCATTATAAATTACAGTACTAGATATAGTAAATAGTTTCCAATAAAATTAATACGTTATATTCAGATATATTACAGTAATTGTTCCCGGTAAGAAGTTGCCAGACCTGTATGTTTACATTTCAGATGCTTTTCGTCGGGAGGTTTCTTATTATCGTTTGTATTTATTCACTTAATATTCACGGTGGTGTTGTGGTACCGGTATGTAGATTTATCTATTGTTAAACTTCACGCGGGAAATCTGCTTAGTTTACGCAGCCCCTGCATGACAGACTTTTATTGATACAATTGGCGATTTTAAGTGGGGGGGGGGCACGGGTAATTTGGACACACTGTATATGGGAGACTGAGGTAAAGTAGATAATTTTGAAAGAACTTCATTATCACATCTATAAAGATAGGATCGAAAGACATTTGGGGTAATTTGTCGAAACTCGCGTCATGAGTAGAACGTCAATAGCCGATTTCTATCAGGGGGAAATCTGCTTAGTTGACGCGACTCGAGCGCCTATTGTCTGGTAGGGGTTGGGTGAGGCTGGTTACAGATGTTCCTTGATGAATAGCCGGCGGTAGGAAGGTCGATCGGACCCTGCCTACTGGTAATGGGCCCAATCTGCCTCCAGATCACATCCCTTCCCCCCTCCCCTTCTCCTCACTCACCGCCCCACTTACTGAATATTAATAAACACTTTAATTAATTCTTCACAATCTTAGCCTCCCTTAGCCGTCCTCAATCTGGAGCAGACCTTCTTACTCCTAGCCTAGCTATACGACCAATTATTTTAGATCCTCACATATTCCTTAGACCAACACGATTCTACAGACATTGATTTAAACGGACTACATTTCAGGTTCATATGTCTTACTTATTAAATGACAAGGATGAGACCTAAATGTAAAATTATTACATATTTTTCTCTTGACTGGCAAATTGACGAAATACGTTATTACGTTAACTGCATCCCATCGCATCCTGAAACTCCCCTTTCTCACGTATGCAGATGATACTGCAACCTTAAAATCCATCTTAGACTCAAATATGGCATCCGTATCTCTACAAGAACACTGATAGAATCCTGGCTGACTCAGTGGAGGATCATGGTCAACAGCAGCAAATCAAGACATAAACATTTACTCTCTGACGCCCCATATGCCCTCCAGTTACACTCAATAGCGCACAAATTCCTCAAAAATCACATTAGACAAGCGACTAACGTGGAAACCTCACATCACATTGAAAAAACAGAAATTGAATCGACGCTACAGACTACTACTAAGACTACTTGACAACAGATCTGACCTATCACTGCATAACAAACGATTGTTTAACACAACAGTACTCAGACCAATAAGGACATACGGACTTGAACTTTGGGGTTCCACTAAATCTTCAAATTTCTACAAAATCCAAACCCTCCAATCCAGAATACTCCGCAAAATTACAGCTTCCCCATTTTACGTATCCAATTTAACTCTCCATGATGACTTCTACATTCCTTTTGTCCATACCCTCGCAAACTCCCGACTTCAGAAATTCTACTCTCCTTCCCAACATCCTAATCCTTTAGTCGAATCACTTTCATCTACCCATATTCTAGAAAACCCAAGGCGACGTCTGAAGCGTACGAGACCAAGAGATATTCTTGTGCAGTGCAAAGCATAACTCAGTATAGCAAGTACAATCCAATGTGGGTATTGCCAATGGACAACTACCCACCTCAAGTCAATAATCGAGGCAACTGTTATAATCATTCATATCATTTGCTTGTAATATTTATATATACTGTTCCAATAAACGAATAAATAAAAAAAACTATCTGTACTGAAGATCGCATATATATAAAAGCATATTTAAGGTCAGAAAATAGAACTGTCTTAAGATAGTCATTCATTTTTTTCCCCGACGCGTTTCGAGTTAAAAAGAGCAAGGAGCTATATCTATATAAACTTAGAAAAAAAAAAAAAAGAAGACATAGGTTTATTTTCTGACCTTATGGCTCAAAAAACATGCTTAAATAATAAATGGTCAGTATATGAATCTACTGTATGTATATATATATATATATATATATATATATATATATATAGAGAGAGAGAGAGAGAGAGAGAGAGATGCAGATAAAGTGCTCAAAATTAACGAAAAAATTGAAATTGTAATTTTAGATAGAAAGAATTAAATAAAACAGATGCTTTAAGAAAGAAAAGATGTTTTTATTCATTGGCATAGTAAGGCTACATGTTCAAACTATATACATATATATATATATATATATATATATATATATATATATATATATACACACACACACACACACACACACCGTGTTTCTCTCTTAGTAAGAGCCCAAAGTAAAAAAATAGAGAGAAAAAATGTGTAGAACAAAAATTGCACGGTATTAATTGTTTAACAAGATTGGTTCTATAAAACTTTTCGATCCGACGAAGGAGATATTTTAAATTTTCGAAATCCACCCCTCCATTCGTCTTCTGATTTCAGCCATTATCCAATATGATTTTTAGTGTTGAATAAAAAAGTTGAAGGTCGAGTACGGTATTGATCAAATGAACATTTTCGATTAAAGTGCGTAAAATCTTAATTGATGACGTCATCACATCATTGCATGTATCTTACAAAGTAAATTTTCAATGAAAAAAATATTTGGTAATTAATCGCGGAATGAAGTGATTTATGATATAACTGCTTATTGGTAATATGATATATTTTCAAGTTGCATGATTGTTTCACGCGAGCAGGGGAATAGCTTAACTTGAAAATTAAATAATATAAATGATTCTCTCAATATTTTAGCTAAAACAATATGTGTCAGAACAACAATTATAGGAAATAATGTTTAGAGGATCTATTGTTATATAACACTTTTTGCATCACACGATAACGGAGATATTTTCTAATTGTCATTGCTTCCATTTTGTAAACCCCCACTCCTCAAGGCCAGAATTCATCCATTAACGAACTTAGACTCCAGTTTCATACAAAATGCTTAATAAAATAAAAATGGATGATGATAACCTTCATCATCAGTTTCACTTTCAACTCTTTTTCAAATATTAAATATGGCTGAATGGCAAGTGGCCTAGAGACTGATTTCAGTGAATCCAAATATAATCTGGAGTTAACAATTTCTAGTGGATTATACATTAAATCATTTCCTAGCTCGGTTCATGGTAATCCATAGGTTTCATTAATTGCTGAAAATATGAATTAAATTTTAATAAATTCAGGTAATAATAGACGCAGAAGGAATTGATTCAGAAGTATTTACACATAACTACTATTTTAGTTATTTCACGATGAACATATATACGCCATAATATAACACAATTAAAAAACAGGCTGACTTTCATTCACTTTAAATGGGTCAAGGAACACGTAGGAATTATCCACACCAAAAGTGCCTCTAAAAGTAGTGAAGAGGTAATTTACAGTAAAATTACTCCAACTGTGTTAAAATCTTTACTGAGAGAAAAAAGTATTAATTTTTGGCAACAGAGATGGAACCGAACAGATAAAGGGTTACATCTAAAATTATATATCCCTATTTTAAAAACCAATATCCCACTATCCCAGCATACATTTTATCTCACACAAATACTAATTGGACACGGAAATACAAACTCTTACTTATACAGATTTACAAACTTACTGACTCAAATACTTGTAAATGCGACAGTTACACTGAACAGACATTCACCCACCTGATTTATGAATGTAGACTGACTCAAGACATACGAAGACAGTTAAAGACTCATATTCCCGGATGGCCTATCAGTCCCGATATTTTATTTTCAAAACACATACATTTATTAAAAGAAATAGCCTAAAATATCCTTAAGCTGAGAGAGGAAAAAATAATATAATATTAATATTATGTAATTTTTATTGGTTATTTAATTTTACTATTTAATGTTTTTTTGTTTATTTTATCAAGTTTAATTTTTATAATCTTATTTACATTTAATATGTATATATATTATTATATAAAAAAAATATTAAAATTTTGACAAAATACACATATAATGCAAATATGCATTGGGATGTGCAGACAACTAAAATCCCTCCACATAGGATTACTATGTAGAGGAAATATAAGTAAAAAAAAAAAAAAAAATAAGCAGTCAGGGGACTGCCGGTAGAAGTGAAAACTCCTTTAGCTTTGATCGCTCAATTTTGGCATTGCTGAGAAATTTTTTTTACGAAGTCTTATTTTAAAAATATTTTTAGTTATTTATCAATAAGTAATAGTTATGTTCTATTTTACATGAAAAAATGAAATGGCAAAAATAATAGTGATAAAAAAAAAATGCCTTACAAAAATAAGTTAAGTACACTCAGAAAAATCAATTTCTATCCATAATTTCAACAACTCATGCACCATCATCACTGCCAGCATCATCACCAATTTCTAAAAGTGATACGATCGGTATATGGTAGCTAAAGTAGGATACAAACAGTTTTGATTCGAATTTATTTAAATATCGGAATTTATTTAAATATTCGAATTTATTTATTTAAATATTCGAATTTATTTATTTAAATATTCGAATTTATTTAAACTTCGGATTAAAATATCTATGAAAGTAAAAATGGTAGATATATAGTATCTGTGAACGAAATGATGCTGATTTTGTCCTCTTTAAAATGGTATGCGAACGAAAACTCTAGCTAATTTGGTTCAGGAGTTATGAAGAAAAGAAGCTTTAGCTTTGAGTTGAGTACTAACGGTGGCGGTACCGGTGGCGGTGTCGCGATTTCATACTTTTTTCCTCTCCCGCAAATGCTTCCTTACGGGGTGCACAACGTGCCTAAAGAAGTTTTCACTTCAAAAACTACTATTTAATATGTTTTTCAGTCACCAATAATTTATAAAGAAGCTTCAAATCAATGTGTCATTTACCAATAAAGAAAGAAAAAAGTGAAACAAAATAGTAACACAGGGAAACAGTACGTAGTAGTCCTCAGATAATGTAGGCAGGTTGGTATAAGTAATAAGCATTCGTTGCAAATGAACAGTGGACTGGGACAGTGGGTCATCATGTTCTGAATGATGGATGTGAGGGAGTAAATAATTATAAGATGTAGCAATCCCTTTGTTTCAGAACTTTTTTTTTTATTTACACTTTGTCAAATTACTAACCATTCTACGATAGCAGCATAATTAAATTTCAGTTGTGTAACAAATGAATGTTTTAATGTCTCTCCTTTTTTTGCCCCTTCAATGGTGGTCATCCCAGTTTACTAATAGTGATAGGACCTCGCATTGCTCAAGATAACCTCCCTTAGAGGTCATTGTCAATCAAGATTATTGATCAGTTAGTACAGCATTCAGTTGGTGACAATATGTTTCACGTCTAATTCAGTGAGTGTATATCACTTGTCCTACTTAGTCAATTAATATCAGGGGTAAGTCAAATAGATTTACTATTATTTTTGAATTCACACAAGAAGTATTAGACTAATAGCGTGGTTAAAAGTTTGTTAAATACTTATCCGTATTTCTATATTAGCCTTCGAACTTCTATTATGTAGACCTTAATCACAATTTTAATTTTTTTACTTTATTTTTAGACAACCCAATTAAACCATTTCCTATTAGGGAATTTTCTTCCTATTTTACTCTATTGTTAACCGTCCTAAGTGTACAGAATTCGTTACATTATTGTTTTCCTTCTCGTTGTCTTACATCTCTTTCTAAAATTATTTTATTTTATAAAATGAACTTTGTTCTTTTTTCGAAATAATGTATTTTAAAATCACTATTATTCTCTAATATGTTTTCACGTCAATAAACTTAAATAACTATTTTTTTGGAGCGAATAAGACTTATTTCGTATCAGTTTTTAACCACTGACGTATACTTCCCTACCTCAATCACAAATAAACATATCAAGGTAATTTTAAAGAAGAACAAAGTACAATATTTCTCCTGTCCACATGGGGTGATATACTCCTGTAATTCATTAGACCAAAACCATAAGCATTATGTTTGATAACATTATTAAATTCTTTATTCAACAATTTTCAAAATTTGGATTTTTGATGTGTCAAAAATGTTTTGAAAAAGCTGCAATTAACTTACTTTAATTATAAATTCATACCCACAATTCGGATACTGTTCCCAGGAATAAACAACTTGAATTGTATTGCCCATGGTTAGTGCACCTCACGTATCGAATGCCTCCCGAGCAACAAAAATATATCATAATTTGATCATATAAACATCCATTCGTTCTAACTGATCATTTGGTTTCCTACTAGTCTTTTGTGTAACTGAATCACTGTCCAATAAATTCAAAAAACGTGAAATATAAAAAAAAACTATTTAAATATTAAGACAAACAAGGACAAAGAATCTGTTGATCTAATCTCATGAAAAACTGTGTAATAATCTTTTGATTACCATTGATCAAAGGATAACTACTCTATTCTAACTCTAAAAACTGAATTTTCTGTTTCAATTGAAGTCATTTTCAAAAAACATTCTGGGAAAGTGAGTACCGAATCCAGGTTAACATTATATGTTTACATTACTGGAGAATTCCTGCAGACAATTTAAAGACTATTACTTGGTTTTAAAATATTTGTTGACGTTATAACTTTAATAAAGGAATCCAAGCGATTAATAGATTTTTAGCGTGTATGTGCAATTTTAATGAAAAAAATGTTTACACTTGAATTCTGTAGTATTTATATATATATTAAAAGAAATACTGCTATTTGAAACTGATGTTATTCTGATTTTTTTTTAATTTACATCGTTTTTTAATTACAATGAAAAAACAAGCCCCCTGTTTAATAACCAGTTAATAAATCACTGAATAATCATATATATATATATATATATATATATATATATATATATATATATATATATAATTGTGTTGATGTTTTCGATCAGGTTATATTTATATATGGTGTTGTTATTCTTTTTGAATTTTGGTCAATGTTGGTGAAAAAATCTTAGTGAATGAATGAAAAAATCTATCTCGGCATAAACTAAGATTTTTTCACCAACATTCACCAAAACTCCAAAAAGAATAACAACACCATATATATATATATATATATATATATATATATATATATATATATATATATCATTGACCGGGCGTCATTTTTTTTCACCTCTTGGGTACGATAGGCATTTTCCGAAATTGTGTCATAAGTACAACTTCAATAGCTGATTTCCCTCCAGGGAAATTTGTTAAAAGTGTTTATGCAACAAAGTTCTATATTTAATCCCATCCCTAGTGATGTGAAATGAAATTTCACAAGAAGATATCAGATTAAAGTGACCAGCATTCACGTCTATATGTATGTCCCGGTGGTGGAAGTTCATACTATTTCAGCAGTCAAATAACACTATCATGAGAGTTAGTTCTGAAATGAAGTGAGTGTCCGTCGCACAGCATATTGTGGATAAACATAGGACTTGTGAAAAAACGTCTCATAGAACATAATTTCTAAATTCATATAATTGGTTTGAAGTACTCATTTAAGTTTAAAATTTTTAGTTTGAGTACTTGGACTTGTCAAAAATTCCATTTTCTTCTCCTCTCCCAGCATGAAAATACATCCCCAACTTGTTCGTCTATAGGAGATAATTTGGTTTAGAATTACTTCACCCGTTTTAAAATGTATTTATCAATACACTAAATGATACAATTTTGTTAGTTTTTATTTTTTTTTGGGGGAGGGGGGGGAGAGAAAATGTGAAATCCTCCACAGTATAGGTCACCTATTCTTCATATTTTTTTTTAGAAAGAACTCTATGTCAAGAAGGCATAAAACGTAAACTTAACGCGTCCTTTTACTGAAATAGTTTCTTAAAGTAAACAATTACATGGATAGGAGAGGGGGTTTAAGGCGCAAAATAAATGTCTCTTGTAATTTACAAGTCAGATGAAAATGAATAGAATAATAACGAAAAAATATTTCTATATAGACCAGATTGGTTATAAAACATTTTTTGATTCGACTCACAATAATGCAGCTCCTTCCTCTAAAGCTCAAAAATTTGAAACATTTAATTATACGATTTGGTAGGAATTATTATTCATCATCCGATCAGCCTCTTATTCAAATATAAAAGGTGATGTAATATACTACATAATAAATAATACACAACCAATATTGAATTTTACTTCTTAATAGTTTTAGCAGATTTCCCTTCAGGGAAATCAGCTATTGAGGTCGTACTCATGGGTTTAGAGGGGGGATTTTTGAAAATTAGAAATATCTCCGTTACTATACGTCGGATCGAAAAATTGCATAGATTCAATCTTATTGCAAATTAAATGTACAATAAATATTAATTTATACATTTATTCTCTATGTTGAATATTAACCGAGATATTTGCATTTTTATTAAGTGTAACGGACGAGCTATGGTCGCTTCTAAAAGTTCCCGCCGAAAGCTAGTTCGGCCGTTTCCGTAACTGTTCTGCACTCGTATGGAGATTTCTCTATTGTATAAGTTTACGTGGGAAATCTGCTTAGTTTACGCAGCCCCTGCGTGACGGACTTTTAATTTTTCGTAATATTTTGCTTTATAATAAGTAATATAAAATTTTGTTTAGTGAAAGTGTTTCTGCCCAAACAATCCGAATTAATGGGTTTGCGGAGTTTAGAGTTAGTATTACCATAAAGTTCCAATATTTTCAATATTAATTTCATACTGTTTGTTAGAAGAGCCCTGCCGTGACAGGGCCATTGGATGAGTGTCCACACTTAGACCTGTATTATTTTGATTGAACACAACGACAGTCCATTACCTATTCATTATTCCCCGTCAAAAATTAGCGTGTCCAACAGTTATACCGATTGGTCACGGAAATTCTATATCTAAATATCATTATATCATATCAGTATATGAATCAGGATACCATTTCCACTCAGTATATTTTACTGGTAGTTTGGCCTCCTGGGAAAAACTTCCTTCATTAAATTGATTAATGACGTCCTCAGCGAATACATGTTTTGCTACTCACTCATATATCAACGTGTTTCAATTCCCTCTTTACCTGTGAAACGAGAGTCGTATGAAAGTACACAAGCAGTTACTGCGCATGTTAAGCAGATTTTCCTTTAGCAATTTCACAATAAAAATTGTTGGTATAACGAACAAGAGGATCGTACTTCAGGAAATAGAGGACACGTTCTGGTATAGTTTTGTTGCGTCGTAAAAATTTTTAACTTCTCGAATTTATTATTTATTTCCTATTTATTGTCTTAAATTCAACTTTTATTAAAATCTACCAATACGAGTCATAATAACGGAGGTATTATGAATTTTAAATGACATGGGAAGGAGTGGGGGTTCACCGAAGGCCAAAAACTCAAATATGCAAATATCTCGCCAAATACTCAATATGACAAGTACATAGCAATATTTTTACAACATTAAATTCACCATAAGATTGGTTCTATGACATTTTTCGATCCGACGTAATAATAACCGAGAAAGTTTGAATGTTTGAAATTCACCCGTCTATACCCTCCCCCATTGATCGAATATCAGCCATTAACGACCTTTATTGTGCACACACACACACACGCACACACAGATATATATATATATATATATATATATATATATATATATATATATATATATATATGCAGGGGACTGCATCGACTGCTGCTTTGTCTCTGGATCCCATTGATACACCCACGTCTCATACTGTGTCAGGATGTTTTCTGGGTAGTAGTATAAAAAGGGGGTTATGGATTTTTAGCGATTATTTGGAAATTAATAAAATTAGCACGTTAGCATTTTTGGGGGGATTTAGGGTATTTTTGATCGTTAGTATTTGGAGGGTATTTTTGGTCGTTAGTATTTGGAGGGTATTTTTGGTCGTTAGTATTTGGAGGGTATTTTAGGTCGTTAGTATTTGGAGGGTATTTTAGGTCGTTAGTATTTGGAGGGTATTTTAGGTCGTTAGTATTTGGAGGGTATTTTTGGTCGTTAGCATTTGGAGGGTATTTTTGAAAATTGCAATAGAAAGAGGGCTTCTAGCGCAATTTGAAAATTGCGCTAGAAACCCCCTTTTTATATATATTTTTTAAAAAAATTATGAAAAAAATCAATGTTTTAATGGACTTTTAGTGATTATTTGAAAAATTAGTAAAATTAGTACGTTCGTATTTTTTTGAGGATTTAGGGTATTTTGAATATTTGGAAAGTGTTCCAGAAACCCCCTTTTTATACTACTCTGGGTCCTGGTTAAAGAGTTCTAACAGCTCTGGGTATGACGAGAGGCGATCATTCCGATCTTGAACTGAAAGATTTCGGGGAATCCATCATGCAGACTCCTTAGACATTCCTAAAATGCCATGGATGATTGTGGTAGCGCTGTCATAAGAAATGCCTAATCCCATACAAACTTCAGACACCTTTATTTGACGATTATTCTAGATCAAGGCCTCTGCTTGAGTCGCATGATCAAAATCAGCTGGCCGCATGAGGTTTTTGGTCTTCCGGATCTTCCTTCGTCTTGCACACGACCACGTTTGAACTCATTAGAGCTAGTGACCGTAGAAAAAGAGGAGATCACGACCATATACATTCACCTTTCTCTCATAAATTTCTTTTGCAAATGTCCTTCTTTACACAAGAATTTAATGACGCTTCGGTACTCAAACTTGAACTCACTGAATATTGAAATGTAACGAAAGGCACTGCTAAATACTCACTAAACCGAGGGCTCGATATTTTGGGTGTCTTTACTCTTGATAGATATGCTACCAACAACAATAGAAGGATTAACGGTTTAAGGTTTGTTTATACCTTAGTTGCAAAACTTTTATATCGCCCGCGTATATAAAGAAAAGTCCCCAAGATTAATGAGTGGCACCAAGTCAGCAGATGTCTAAGGTGTTTTCAGTGTAATTAAACCTGATGATAGTTCAGTGTAGATATATGCAAAAAAAAATGAAGCATGAGCGCATCGGGATCGATTTGGTTTATCGTCTCGGATCATTAAGTATTTTCATTCTTTGTTACTTGGTGTAGATAAGATTCAAGGCAGGTTTTACTAGTAACGTTGACTGCAGAGATTTTCAACAACATTTTTTAGTGGGGCGGAAACTTTTTTTTTGTTAATTAGTTTCGTTTTACTTTACTTTAGCTGTATATTATAAATTGTATCATCTTTTAATTGTTTTCCGCGAAAAAAAACGCTGGACGACAAGTAGTCGTCAACCGCACCGGGAAAGCACCATACTCCCTAGCCGTAGTCTAATAATGTAATCGTTGTTTTTAGTTATTATATTTTTACTTAGAAAACTGTAAAATTAAACAATAAAGACATTGTTCACAATCACTGATTGATGAATTATTATTCAGTAATTTATAATTGATTTTTTTATTTATATTTCGTAAAATATAAAACAATGTGGAATTATAAATTCGGGTTCGAAATAATATTTTTCCAACAAAATAGGCTTGTTTTAATTCATTTAGCTACTTTTTAAATATATATTTATCATTAGCAATTACTATTAACGATAACTTTAAAGAAAATAATCATTCAAACTTACCTTTTTGTAAAATAGTCGAAAACAATTAAAAAAAAAACAGGTGAATCTTGCGGCGAAGAAGCAATTCTCTCAAGGACCTCTTTCACTGTGCTAGAGTCAAATACGGAATGGTTTAGGAAAGGCTGGAGCAATCCCCACCCATTTAGTCTATTCTATTATGACCTGACGACAACTTGTCGGGGCCCGCCCCGGAGAACAACTCACAAAACCGACAACGTGTCGTCAACCGCAGTCAAAGTGTTAATGTTATGTTCAATATGATATTCGTTCCTTTGAAGTTCATTGTATAACTTTTTATCAAGCTGGTCATTGCCCGAAATCTGTTTAAAAACTAAGTCTGCGAAATTTCTCCAATTTAACCACCAACCGCCACTACAAATTTAGTTTTGTAAACTTCATGAGATATACATGGTATTGTATGAGTGTGAAACTTTAAAATGGGATAAAGTTAATTTTATTTTCTTCGATTCATTTTATTAAATGGACTATTTACCATGTAGTAAATAAAAGCACAGTAATTGTCGAAGTGGCAGCAGTTGAAGCTTGATAGCAACTACTCCAGGAGATTAGACAGATCCGATAGATGATATTGATAGGTTGCCTGTAAGAGAGGAAGAAACAAGACCCCTCAGTTCATCATCTCTTACAAAACGGGCGCCGCACACTGGAGCGATCCTTCATTAATGTTGGACATTGGGGGAAAAAATTAAAGTTTTAATTTGGGATTTTGGTTGTATTGTTAGTACCACATAAACCCTTTTCAATTGAGCAGATTGATTTTTAGCCATATTATTGCAATGGTTTTTACATAATGCATGGTTATAATTGCTATGTTAAAAAAAGCCTTGGCTTATTAAATTCGTCGTGAACTCTTATTTCATTTTATAAATTATTGTTGCTTCCAGTACACATTAAGGGCATTATAATAAAACAAAAACAGGAACAAAAGGTTTTTAAAATTCCTCTAATTTTTTTTTTTTTTTTACATTGAGCTGAAAATAATTTTATTTAATTGAATTCCCAAATCGCTTGTATTTGCTTGAAAAAATACCACTTGGCATGCTTTTAGGAGTATATTGTCTTATTTACAACGTCGTCAGATCTTGCCTAAACTTGCCTATTCATTAAATATTTTACTTTTAGTGTTAACACTTTCGGTGCGGAAGACGTATTATACCTCCCGTGGACCTTTCCCAACTACGTTCGGTGTATCACATTTAAGGCCAACACTTAACAACGATAGCGATCGCTTAGAAACAATATCTTCGGAAGTAAAAGAACTTCTAATTGAAAAATAAAAAACATTTGAAATTTTAGAAATGTTAGATATTCTTCCAGCTTACAAATTCAAATTATTAAATTAAATACATCGATTTTTTTTTAAATTTTTATTCTAGATATATTTTTGTTTACAATTTTAGTATTGCGTTTGTGAACTTCAATTTATTAAAAAAATAAAAATTTATAAAACATATGTTGATATTATGTGTCTACAAATTACAATTCTCTACTTAGTAAGCGATACATAATCTGTATGTACACATTTAAAATTCATACCGTTATATGACATCTGGCAAAATTGCTGATCAGTTAGTTCATAGAGTATTTGATGTGCTTTAAAATGACACCAGATTTTCAATTTTCTAGGACCAGTAGAAACGGAGATATTAATGAATGTCCGGCTTACCCTGTCACTCGCTCCAGTGTGCGCCGCTGCGTTTTAGAACTCACCTCTTGAGATTGTACTCATGCCGCGACTTTCATAATTTTTCTTCAAATTTCAATCGTCTTACCTAGAAGACGAACAAAATGAGGCCCCTTCCAATATAAATTTGTCTTTTACCAATCTAGATGTCGTAATTTTTGTATGATCATAACAAAAACTAATTTTGAAATGTCTCATGAAAAATAAAGTTCAAATTCGTTAATCTCTCTCAATCAATGATTATTATTTACATTGTCCACATTGTTCTAATTAATGATTTGATAGAATTGAGTGGGAAGTCGTTTTCTTTTGATTAATTATTTATTTTTGTATGAATCACATTTATTCTATAAGACAAAAGAAACGTGTAGAGGTTGTCATAGTTACCGGAAACCAATTGATGTAACACAAATAAACAGAGGTTTAGAGTATTTTTTCTCATATAAACTTTTATCGTGTAACAAAAGTAATGATGATATGCACTTCAACTAAACATTAAATTGTGTATAATGTTAAAACAAATAGAAAGTAGCTAAGTCTTCATTAAACTTTACACGATAATGGCTTACACTACTTTTAATGTAAACTCTTTTAATGTTGTTGTAGTATCCTCAGAAGCGTAAATATGTTTCAATATCATTTAATTAAAAAAGTCCGTCACGCAGAGGCTGCGTAAATGAAGCAGATTTCCCGCTTGAAGAATAACAATAGATAAATCTACATACCGGTAACACAACACCACCGTGAATATTAAGTAACAGACAAATATATATATATATATATATATATATATATATATATATATATATATATATATATATATATATATATATACAGTTGTGAACGGACCTCATTTTCGTCATTTACTAGGTAGGAACGATGGACATTTGAAGAAAATTTTCGAAATTCGGGTCATAAGTACGACCTCAATAGCTGATTTCTCTTAAGCGAAATCTGCTAAAAGTCTATCAGGTGGGGCTGCGTATCACTTTCCTTCTAAACATCTACGCAGATTCGAGTGCTATGTATATGGCATGCTGATGGTCCCACCTCACCATATATTTTAGCAGATTTCCCTTAAGGGAAATCAGCTATTGAGGTTATACTCATGACGGAATTTTTGAAATTTTTCTTCAAATGTCCATCGATCCTACCTACTGGATGACGAAAATGAGGTCCGTTCAAAACTGTATATATATATATATATATATATATATATATATATATATATATATATATATTTGTCTGTTACCGCTCTAGCGGTCGCAATTTCTGTTTGATCGTTACCAAACTCGATATTTAAACGTTTTATGTAAAAAGAAAGATCGTTCGAAGTTTGTTAACGGCTGAAATCGGACCAGTGGGAGGGGGGGGGGGGGTTTAGACGGGAGGATTTTCGAAAATTCGAAATATCTCCGGTACTATACGTCGAATCGAAAAATTGTACAGAATCGATTGTACGAAAAATTGAGATATTTGCATTTTTTATTAAATCGGGGCGGTTAACGGACGAGTGACTTTCCCGCCAAAAGCTAGTTCGGCCGTTTCCTTAACTGCTCGGCTCTCGTGAAATTTCTCTATTGTAAATCTTCACGTGGGAAATCTGCTTAGTTTACGCAGCCCCTGCGTGACGGACTTTTCTATTCCTCCTGTGTGATGATGAGTAACTCAAACTGAATATAGGTTGAGTAGAAATGGGGATTCACAGAAGGCTGAAATCCAAAAACCAAAAAAAAAAAATAACTCAGCTAATATTTGAGTAAAATGTATTAAAGAATAATTTTACGACATAAAATCTGAAGATTTAACTTTTTTGAAACGAGATGGGTTAATTAACACACCTTTCAATTCAACTTATACTGACGGAGATTTTCGTTAATAAGTCAACTTGATTTCTCTCCACGTACAAAAACTGATTTTAAATACCCTATTAGTGGTTGGCTATAGAACTGCGAGGTCTACAATGCCAATCGAATATATATGTATATGAATATATAGCTCACGCACAGCGCACACACACGTTTTAATTATTGAAAGTATCGTTAATAGGACAGATTTGTAATCATCTTTTGAAGTATTTTTAGTAGGTATGGTTGTATGCTGTTTTTCCTATTTCAGCATTTGATGAAGGTAATTAAATCACCAGTGTCGAGAAATAAAAGTCCGTCACGCAGGGGCTGCGTAAACTAAGCAGATTCCCCACGTGAAGTTTTACAATAGAGAAATCTGCCTACTAATAACAGTAGTAGTAACGAATCTCTAAACCAATTCAGGAGGGACGAACAGTTACGGAAACGGCCGAACTAGCTTTCAGCGGAAAGTCCCGAATATAGCCGACTTCTGCCGACCACACACATAATACAAATGAAAATATCTTGGTTAATATTCATGATAGAAAATAAATGTATAGAACAATATTTATAGTAAATGTGATTTGCAATACGATTGATTCTATACAATGGTTCGATCCGACGCATAATAACGGAGTTATTTCGAATTTTAAAAGTCCGTCACGCACGGGCTGCGTAAACTAAGCAGATTTCCCACGAGAAGTTTTACAATAGAGAAATCTGCCTAATAACAACTGTAGTAGTAAGAAACCTCTAAACCTAAAACATTATTTAGGGCGTAATAACCCAGTACTTTCTAGCCCCAAAAAACAGTTAACCTAACCTATTCACGAGGGACGAATAGTTATAGAAACGGCCGTCAGAGCTCTCGGCGGAAAGTACGAACATAGCCTACTGGTGACCACACGCAGAATACAAATGCAAATATCTCGGTTAATATTCAAGATACAGAATAAATGTATAGAACAATATTTATAGTAAATGTAATTTGCAATAAGATTTATTCTATACAATTTTTCGATCCAACGCATAACAACGGAGATATTTTGAATTTTCAAACCCCCCCTCCCACTGGTCCGATTTCAGCCATTAACGAACTTGATCTTCCTTTTTACATAAAACCATTAAATTCCGAGTTTGGTAAAGGTCAAACAAAAATTGCGACCGCTAGAGCGTTAACAGGCAAATATATATATATCTATATATATATATATATATATATATATATATATATATATATATATATATAATTTTGAACGGACCTCATTTTCGTCATCTCCTGGATAGGATCGATGTACATTTGAAATTTTTTTTCGAAAATCACGTCATGAGTACGACCTCAATAGCTGATTTCCCTTAAGGAAAATTTCCTAAAAGTTAATATGGCAAGCTAAGCTATTATATATTTATGACCTGATGTTAATTTGTTATAAGAAACTTTCAAAAATGTATCAACTAACACATTTTAATGTGTCATCGAATAGATTAAGGAAGACAATTGCATATATAATCAATGTCAGTTTAGGATAATGTTTTCACCTCATTTGATAACCCTTCATAATGGCATCAACGGTCAGCTTACTGATCGTTATAAAATTTCAAGGCCTTATTTTCTAGTCTTCGTGTTTGTCACACAGTAAATATGTGACAGTGTTTTTCTGTCCTTTACTTTTAAAGTTCCAAACCTGATAATTCATAATAAATTACAATTTGAGAATATAATTTCATTTTGGTCGAATTTAAGTATGATTTGTTGACCACCTACAGTAATTCGCTTTAATTTGTTTCTAGATATTGACAGGCCTCCAAGATAAATACCAAGGGTTTAACA